>JAOTRH010327223.1:0-37280 GCA_034768845.1 Heliamphora exappendiculata
TTAGTACACTTGGAGTGTATTGAGCGGGATCAACGGGATGATTGATTCTATACTGACTATATGAATTGATCCACATCATGTATTATCATGTATTGCACGAACTCTTAATCCCGAAGTGATTGATTGGTTGTGTTTAGATAATGTACAGTACTTTGAGTCATCAATAGTTGAGATTTTTTCCATGAGATCAATAATACCGATGAGTTGGGTTCTGGCGTTGTTTGTCTGATGATCGATAATTAGCTGACGAAAACCACGTCCGATTTAGGTTGAGGACTTTCCCCTAGTGTGCTTTGCTTATAGGTTTGATTATGCTAAATCTGTACGGTGAATTTTCGGATCCGGCATATCAAAAAGTTAAGCGGTGCAGTTGTGAGGAGAAGAGGATAATTAAATCTGGTTGTTAGTAACCTAATTTATTTATCAGGAATCCATACTTAAACGTGGGGAGAATTCAGTGCATTTGATAATTGAAAACTCAAGACATAATTGAGTTAGGGCTGGGAGTTCAGTTAGGACCATTAGTGGAATAAGTTCTGGTTCGTGCGAGAAAGGATCTAACTCGGGGACAGAGTTAGGGATATCTGGTTTTCTCGTACGGTTAGCCCAAGTCCTATACTTCCTCGTGATCCCCCACCTACCCCTTTATACGCATGGATACTTTTCTTATTGGTTTCGGTTATTATTTAATTTAATTTGAATGTCGATTTTGCCGCCGGGGACATTCAAGAATTAAATTCAATTGTTGGAGGCCAGTTTTGGAATTTGGCACACCTAGGGATTACTCCCTAGGTGGCCGGCCCTAATAGAGGGGGTGAGATTTTGGTTTTAGATGGATATATATATATTACTTATTTTAAGGAATAAAAAGATACATATACCATTTATATCTTAAGGGATATATGCATATATATAATTAAGAGGCTAAACCTAACCCTAATCCCTTTCAAGCCGCCGCCCTCTCTCTCTCTCTTTTTTGGCAAATCATTTTTGCCTTTTGGAGAGAAGTATGAAAAAGAAACTGAGGAAAAGAAGAACTCTTCAATCGAAATCAGTACCCACACACCGTGATCGTCGTAGTGCGTTTGAGACATACGTGAGAAGGTTACAAGGTCGTCTTCAACATATTCGGGACTTCTTGAAACTTTTCGACAAGTTTCATAAAGGTATTATGCTATTAAGATCAATATTGTTCTCAGTTTTCATGAAAAATGCCTACATTATTTTTTACGGTCACGGCGTCTGTTCAAATTTTTTTATTTCCGCACCATCAAATTCTCCCCCCATAGCCTCCCCCCTCTCCTCTTAGGCAATTAATTTTTCCTTTTGGAGATTAGTGTGTGAGAAGAAACCAAAAGGAGGAAGAACACTTCGATCAGAATCGGTGCTCACACATCGTGATTGTCGTAGTGCATCCGGGATATACGTGAGAAGGTTGTAAAGTCGTCTTCAAAGTATTCGGGACTTCTTGAAACTTTTCGACAAGTTTCATAAAGGTATTAAACTATTAAGATTAATATAGTTCTCAGTTTTCATGAAAAACGCATACGTCATTTTTTACGGTCACGGCGTCGGTTCAATTTTTTTTTCTCCTCAAACACCTTGGATTTTGAATTAATTTATATAATCAATATAAAATTAATTACTCCAATGTGTCCCGTTCAATACACACAAAGTGTACTAGCACAGAGAGTCAGAACAATAGACGACGTTATTATCTATTCCCCATAACCAAGATAGGCCTACTAAAACTCTGTGCTACAGTTGTACCGCTTGTATATCTATTTCCATATAAACTGTGAACATAAAATTTATATTCTGCAATAACTTAAAATCTGATCTTCTATGTAGAAGCTGTACTCTACATACAAAATTAAATACTGTACAGAATAAAGGACATACATGCATAAAATTAAAAAAAAAAGTGATATACATACATTACTCATACAAATTCTCATAAAATAGACAATTAATTTTATTAAAATAAAATTAAATACAAAAAATATGATATTCAGTATACCAACCCTAACAGCCATGAGATGTGTTGCTATGGCCGTATCTTTTATGCATATCCAGTAGCTTGAAATAGTGTTTTAATCTTTTCTATTTTGTTCTGTATAGCCTGCTTATAGTACGTTAGAAATTGAGACTTTGCCGTATGTTTCTTAGGTCTTTATTTATTTATTTTCCTGCTCACTTGCATGTTTTTCGCTTTTCTTTGCTCAAATTATACGTATGGCATATCTAGAAAAAAAATAACCAAATTGCATAACCTTGAGAAGCGTAGTTAGGTTTTGCTTTATTTGTTTTTGCTTGAACTCTCTTCAACCTCCCATTCTATATGTTTTATCTTTAAAAAAGTTTATAATAAGAACCAACGTTGACAAAGTAGAGGCCAACCTCTTGGTTGGGCGAGAAGGGTGCCTAACACATTCCCTTTTCATCTTTAGCCCCCGAACTCTCTTTTTCTCTAGTTACGCTTTTAAAAGACCTGCAGTATTCTTTTGTTTTCCTTAATTTTTTCTTGAAAATCAAGTGGTGACTCCATTTTGTTTTAAGAATGCGTTCAGATATCTTGGATTTTTCATTTTAAATAGAAAAGGAATATTTTTTTAAAAATGATAGATATCCGGTGCATCCCCCCTCCCAATCTTTCCAAAAATGCCCGCACCTTGTTGTGTCTCAAATATTTTATCTTGATTTCAAAGATTTTAATGAATTAGTGAAGGATATCCCTCAAGAATTGAAAATTTTAATCGAAAAAATAAGAGCAAAACCTATAATTGAAGAAACTGTTTTAATAAATCTTAATAATGAAAAGATCCACAAATGGTTCAGGTTGGTTCTATGTTGTCTTTAGAGGAACGTGAATAATTAATCATTTTATTAAAGGAATTTAATGATATTTTTGTGTGGTCCTAGGAGATATGCTCGGCATAGATCCTGAGATTGTACTGCACCAAATCTCTTTTTATCCTGATGCCAAACTCGTCAAAAAAAAATTGAGAAGAATTAGGCCAACTTGGGCACTCAAGTTTAAGGAAGAAGTTACCAACCAGATACACGCCGAATTTCTCATGGTTACGGAGTATTCAAAGTGGGTTGCCAACATAGTCCCAGTAATAAAGAAAGATGAAAAAATCCAAGTATGCGTCGACTTCAGAGATCTCAACAAGGCTAGCCCGAAGGATGACTTCCCTCTCCCCCACATAGATATATTGGTAGACAACACCGCTAAGAATGCGCTCTTATCTTTCATGGATGATTTCTCAAGGTACAATTAAGTTTTGTTAGCACCAGAAGACCGAGAGGAAACTTTCTTCACGACACCTCGGCGCACCAATTGTCATAAGGTCATGTCATTTGGACTAAAGAACGCGAAGGAAGTCTTTTATCAAGCAGATCAAAAAGTACAGACTGTGCTTGAACCCACAGAAGTATCCCTTCGTAGTTACAACAGGGAAGATGCTCGGATCCGTGATCACACAATGAAGCATAGAGGTAGACCCATCAAATATCAAAGTCATCCTCAAAATGCCCTCTCTAAGAATTGAGAGGGACGTAAGAAATATCTTAGGAAAAGTATAGCTCATCACCCGATTTATTACAAAACTGACCACTACTTATGAACCTCTATTCTGGCTTTTAAAAAAAGGGGTCATGTTTTAGTGGGATCAGCAATGTCAAGACACTTTCGATGTCATACGAAAATATTTGCAAAATCCTCCAATTTTGTCACCATCAGAACCCAATTATCCTCTGATACTATATTTTATCAGTAACTGATTCAACAATGGGGTCTATGCTTGCACAGAAAGATAAAGTCGAGGTAGAAAGAGCTGTCTATTACTTGAGTAAGAAGATGACCGAATGCAAATGGTAGTTACGCCTTTAGAAAAGACTTGCTGGACACTAATTTGGGCATCTAGGAAGTTACGTCATTACATGCTAGCATACCAAGTTGTTATAATCTCAATGATGGACCTGCTCAAATACATCTTTGAGAAGCCAAAATTGAAAGGAAAGTTGACCCGGTGGTTGCTAATGGTAGCCGAGTTTGATTTGCAGTACGTCATAAGAAAATCAGTAAAAGGGAGAGTCGTTGTAGAGTTCTTGGCCAACCACCCTATCAACGGAGAAGAAGAACCCGAGTTTGAGTTTTCGAATGAGCAAGTGTTGAAGATTGAGAAGGATCTATGGACCCTCTTTTGCGATGGAGCCTCAAACTAATATAGATACGGGATAGGGATACTTCTTATCACTCCTAATGATTCTCATATTCCTATGGATTTTAAGTTGAGTTTCGAGGTCACTAACAATCTGGTCGAGTACAAAGCATGCTTAGCCAAATTAGAAGCTGCCTTGGAGCTAGGGGCAAGAAAATTAGAGGTTATAGGAGACTCAGCTTTAGTTGTATCTCAGGTAAAAAGAGAGTGGAAGGTTAAAGAAGAAAGCTTGGTTCAGTATCACCGAGAGCTTGAGATAATAATTTCCTAGTTTAAAAGCGTGGTGTTCACTCATGTTCTTAGATTGCAGAACAAGTTAGCTGACACCTTCACCACTCTGGCATCAATGATAGACGTACTACCCGGGGTAAGGATGAGGCCTTTGAAAATTTAATAAAAGGATGTACCTGCGATCAGCAACATCGCTATTACCCAAGAAGCCAATGACGAGTTACCATGGTATCATGACATTTAGAATTTCATTGAAACGGGAGAATATCTGAGTGAGCCAATAACAAGGACTAGAGAGCTATCAGGAGACTCACCATATAGTTTGTGATCTACGGAGAAAAACTGTACAAAAGAGGATATTTGAGAGTCAATAAGCTTTGTGTCGACACAGAAGAGGGAGGCGGGGTGATGAGAGAAATTCATAGAGGAGTTTGTGGACCTCACATGAGTGGGATGATGCTGGCTAAGAAGATCCTGTGCCAAGAATATTTCTGGATGACTATAGAAGCGGACTGCCATTAGTTCGTCTAAAGGTGCCAAAAATGCCAGATCCATGCAAACGTCATGCATGTACCACCGTCTCAGCTTTATAACATGACCTTGCCTTATCCATTCTCAATTTAGGAATCGACATAATAGGGAAGGTTACACCCAAGGCAACGAATGGGCATGAGTTTATTCTCGTGGCAATTGATTACTTCACGAAGTGAGTCGAAGAAGCCTCTCACTCAGTCTTAAAAGCCTCCCAAGTAGCCAGATTCGTCAAAGAAAATCTCATTTGTCGGTACAGAATTTCACATGAGATAATTTTTTACAACAGTTCCCACTTTTAAGGAGAAGTTTAGACCTCTTAAAAGAGTATCGAATCATCAGCCATAAGTCTTCACCGTATAGACCGCAAACCAATGGAGCTATAGAAGCAACAAATAAGAATGTCAAGAAGATCCTACAGAAAACAATAGAGGGAAGCATGGATTGGCCAAAAAAGTTTCCATTTGTGCATTGGGGATACTGGACATCGGTTAGAACTTCTACTAGAGAAACGCCCTAAGCTTTGGTCTATGGAATGGAAGTAGTCCTACCTATAGAATTGGAAATATCGTCTTTAAGAATAATGGCTGAAAATGATATCCCCGAGTCAGAATAGAAGAGGTAAGGATCGAAGAGTTGCTTCTGTTTGATGAAAGAAGGCTTAGAGCCCTATTCCATGTTCAAGGACATCATAGAAGGATAACTCTAGTGTTTAACAAGAAGGTTAAGTCTCAAAATTTGAAAGAATGTGACTTAGTCCTCAAAGAGATCAGAGCTCCAATCTTTGATGCAAGGGGTAAGTTCAAACCTAATTGGGTCGGGCGCTATCTCATTAAGACCTTGATGTTAGGAGGCGCTACCATCCTTATGGATTTAGATGAAAATATTTTCTCTACATCCATCAATTCAAATTAGCTTAAAAGGTTCTACCCCTGAGGAAAATCCTATAAAAGGAGAGCATCAATACTCGAGTATACCCCTGACTCAACTTTAGTTGTATTTTAGGTAAAAGAAGAGTAGAAGGTTAAAGAAGAAAACTTGGTTCAGTATCACTGAGAGCTTGAGACAATAATTCCCCGCTTTAAAAGCGTGGTGTTCACTCATGTTCCAAGATTGCAGAACAAATTCGCCAACACCTTTTCCACTCTGGCATCAATGATAGACATACTACCCAGGGTAAGGATGAAGCCTTTGGAAATTTAACAAAAGAACGTACCTGCGATCATAAACATTGCTATTACCCAAGAAGCCAATGACGGGCTACCATGGTATCACGACATTTAGAATTTCATTAAAAATGGAGAATATCTTAGCGAACCAATAAGAAGGACCAGAGAGCAATCAAGAGACTCACCACACAGTTTGTGATCTATAGAGGAAAATTGTACAAAAGAGGATATTTGAGAGTCAATAAATTTTGTGTCGACACAAAAGAGGGATGCGAGGTGATGAGAGAAATTCATAGAGGAGTTTGCGGACCTCACATGAGTGGGATGATGTTGGCTAAGAAGATCCTGTGCTAAGAATATTTTTGGATGACTATATAAGCGGACTGCCATTAGTTCGTCTAAAGGTGCCAAAAATGCTAGATCCATGCAAACCTCATACATGTACCACCATCTCAGCTTTATAACATGACCTTGCCTTAGCCATTCTCAGTTTGGGAATCGACGTAATAGGGAAGGTTACATCCAAGGCAACGAATGGGCACGAGTTTATTCTTGTGGCAATTGATTACTTCACGAAGTGAGTCGAAGAAGCCTCTCACTCAGTCTTAAAAGCCTCCCAAGTAGCCAGATTCGTCAAAGAAAATCTCATCTACCAGTACAGAGTTCCACATGAGATAATTTTCGACAACAATTCCCACTTTCAAGGAGAAGTTTAAACCTCTTAGGAGAGTATCGAATCATCAGCCATAAGTCTTCACTGTATAGATTGCAAACCAATGGAGCTGTAGAATATACAAATAAGAATGTGAAGAAGATCTTACAGAAAACGATAGAGGGAAGCAAGGATTGGCCAAAAAAGTTTACATTTGCCCTTGGGGGATACCGGACATCGATTAGAACTTCTACTGGAGCAACGTCCTATGCTTTGGTCTATGGAATGGAAGAAATCTTGCCTATAAAATTGGAAATCTCGTCTCTAAGAATAATGGCCGAAAGCGATATCCCCGAGTTAGAATAGCAGAGGTATAGGTTCGAAGAGTTGCTCCTGTTTGACGAAAGATGGCTTAGAGCTCTATTCCATGTTTAAGGATATCAGAGAAGGATAGCTTGAGCGTTTAACGAGAAGGTTAAGTCTCGAAACTTGAAGGAAGGTGACTTAGTCCTCAAAGAGATTAGAGCTCCAATCTTTGATGCAAGGGGCAAGTTCAAACTTAATTAGGTTGGGCCCTATCTCATCAAAACCTTGATGTTAGGAGGCGCTATGATCCTTATGGATTTAGACGATAATGTTTTCTCTACACCTATCAATTCAAATCAACTTAAAAGGTTCTACCCCTGAAAAAATTTCCCGTAAAAGGAGAGCATCAATACTGGAGCATAACCCGAGCCTTGAACTATGTTATGACCTGATTCCCTTCTTTAGGATACGTAGGCAGCTTATGTTAGAAGTTCTACGCAAACCTTTGCTCGGAGTTCCCCCTTTGTAACCATGTTTTAAGTAGCAAGATCAATGTAAAAACTTATTTTAAGTATTTCTAATAAAATAGTTATATTGCAAGAATGAAAATATAAGGAACAATTTTAAAAGACACCATAAACTAGAAGTGGAGAAACTTTCATTAATGAGTTATACCAATACAGTTTTTAAAAGTAAGAGAGGCTCGCAAGTCTTCATCTTAAGAAAATAAAAAGGGAAAACAAGCAAAATGTCAAGGTGTATCAAAGCAGTCAAGTGCTCCTTCTCTTTGCATTCCTTTCTTGTCCTACCCTGTGCTCTATCTCTGCTTGTAGCCAAGCCTTGTAACTCTTAGATAACATGCTGTCAAAATCCCTACCAACTGGTATCCTCAATCGAGAAGACCAAGCCCCTTGGTACTGACCCAAGAAAGGGGCTTGGTGAGGAGAACAGTACAGATGGCTCACAACAGTCTTAAGGTAGATCTGGGTATGCCTGACTTGGCGAAGAATGCAATAAGGATGATATAAGGTGGCCAGCTTCAAGCCGACCAACAGGACCCTCGAATGGCCCACAGTTGTAGTAGTCATAGAAAATATCTTCATCCAGGGGCATGGCCAGGAGATGTCCTTACCAGTCAGAGAACTCATGTAATCCTGCCAAGCAGCCTTGGTGGAGCACAGGTGATAAACCTGACGACGAATGAAGGATCTCACACTATAACTGTTATACATGGGCTTCTTTAGCAGATTCACCTTCTCCATTAGCCAGACTTGAGAGAAACAAAGAAAAAAGAGAGCTGAGTGGAAAAATAAAGAGAAAACATAGAAAAAGAAGAGTTGAGTGGAAAAACCCGGGAGAAATACAAAAAAAAAGAGAGTTGAGAAAGTACCTGTAGTAGGAGCGCACTACAGGCAAAATAAGAGGCACCCTCAGTGTGAACTACATCAAGCCCAAGCAATGTCTCAACAAGAACCAATGGGATAAGATGTAACACCTCACTCCCGCAAAGCACCAAACCTGTAGAAAGGGATGTGATCCAGCTACAAATCGACGACCAAAGAGAAAGACAAGGGATAAAGAAATTAAGAGACCAAACAAGAATTTCTAAGCAACCACAACACCTTAATATCAAAAGAGGTATACATGAGTCACTAGGGATTCGCCATCCCAAGGGCATACATTACTTCTAAAATGTTAAAAAAAACTTTAGGGTCTTATACATGAAGCTCTGCTAAAACTAAAAACTAAACAAAAGAAAACTGAACCAACATGATTCCCAACACCAGAACCAAAACTACTCGACGACGCCTATGGTGGGCCAACTCCTAGCTATTCCTGGTATCTATAACCACAGAGGTTACAAGAGAGCGCACTTAGCAATATCATGAGTAAAAGGACAGCTACTTAGTTAACGATAACTGAAAACTCTTTCTAAAAATAGTTCATTACATTTTTCACAAAAAACATAGAAACTAATGCATTTGCTTGAATATGAAAACATCACGGATTATACAGAACTTTCACAGTACTGAAAACAAAAATATGTTCCTGGTTCAACTACCACAATTTATCGTGAATAACTACTTTCTCAAAACTAAACCCAAACCCCAATAGTGTCCAAGTAATCATCAACATCATGACTGGGAGTTCCGACGGTACCGTAAGCTCAATTCGCAATGCACGAATAGCAACGTGATGGAATGAGGGTCACTCTCCACCAAGCATGAGTGGTATGCGCTACAACCCAAAACTTAGCCCAAAAGCCTTAAAGGAAAAAATTCCCACTTAACGGGACACCTCCCCTATAGGGATAAATGAAAAATCCATAGTTGGGTAACCTCCCTCATAACGGGATATAAAAGGGCTGGAAACCCTTGTAACTTGGCACTTTGAAAACAACCACACAACATTAACCATACTTTTATAATAACATCATGCTAGCTCAAAATATCATGGATAGCACACTTGAATTAAAAACATCATGGCTTTTGAAAATAACAGATTCATGCGATCGTCAAACTGGTCATAGTTCAAAACATACGCTTCAAAGCATTTTCATGCATCATTTACATAAACTCAGGTTCAAGATAATGGCAAAGCACTCTCACCTTGTCATATATGCATACGAATTGAGCCTTTGTCAATGAGCGAAGCTTGCTCCATGGGTAACAAAACTCCCATACCTGGGAAGCAAACATGACTTAACCATTAACACGGAGTTCTACACCTCTTAGAACGTGAATGTGAGACATTTATCCATTATTTTTTGGCATTTTTCGACGCGTGTTTACCGTTTTCGTTGTAGCATGTTTCTATGCATTTTTATGCATGTTCGAGTTTAGATATGCATACGGGGTTGGTTCCCGTGGCCGTTGGGCGCTATGATGCGGGTTTTAAAAAAACAAAGATATTTTCGTAGTCTATAAATATTTTGCGTTAGATATTTTCAAAACTTACAAGCTAAATTTCTTTTTTTCTCTCTGCCTTTTCTCTAACTTCTCAGGGGCTCGGTGCTCAATTTTCAATGATCCAACAACAGATCCTTGCTATTGCCACAGTGGGCTACGCATTCATCCAGACAAAATTTCATTCGAGCGAAGTTTGATTTTACACGTGGATTGAGGCATCCAATTTAGGACTCAACGAGGTAGGATCCTAGACTCTCATGTCTTATAAGTGTGCTACGTGTAATTCTGTGTGTTTTTATCGGTTAAAAATGCATGAAAATTTGATTTATGTTTCAAAAAGATTGAGTTTTGGTTCAAAACCATTTTTGTGTTGTTTTCGGTTAGGTGAACTGGGTTTTAAGGATTTTCGTTCGGTAGTTCTTGATGTTTTGGATTTGTGTTTGTCTGTAGGTGTTAAAAATATGCGAATTGGTACATTTATGTGCGTTTTAAAGCATCATAGTGAGTGTTTGAGAGTTTTAGGGCTTACAACACAAAACAGGGGAAACCTAGGCTATTATCGGGCGTCTGGGCGCTCAAGCCCCTGTCTATTCGCTTGAGCGAACTGGCTGCGCATGGCCGTTTTCTTTTGATCATGTCTCCCTCATCCAGACTTGGAATTGGGTTGATTTTATACTAAAATTGAAGCTCCATAAGTCTTCTTTCTAACTCTCACAATAAAATTCGTTTTGTAGAAAACGTTATGATCAAAATAGTGAGGGTGTATCAAAATTTCTTATCTTTTTTTCACCTATTTTTCGACGAATGCTTTGGAAAAGGTTATTTTTCATTCTTATAGGAACTTTTTATCAAGTTTTGTGTTCCTTGGGACATTTTGTTATTTTTGTGGTTGTGTGGTGGCCTCTCAGTTGATTGGGTTATGGGGCTCGATCGACTACTCTCCTCTTGTGGTTTTTCAGTTGATTGGATTATGGGGACCTGTCAATTGAAGTCACAGAGAGGGTGTTGGTCATGTCATCCGGGGTGTTGGTGCACGGTTGTGTGCATGGTGATTCGTGCATCGTTGGGTGTCGGTGTGTGTGGGTCCGTGTTTGTTGTATTGGGCGCGTGTTGGGTCTGTTGTTTTTTCTAAAGATGGAGTTTTGGTGAAAACTGTTTACGTTATATATTTTTGGCGTGTTGTTTACCGCTTTGATTGTTGTTTAGAACAGCATGTATATGTATACGTGTTATGTTGGCCTAACAAGGCTTCAATAACCGATTTTGATGATAACAAACCTATGTATCTAATTGTGCACATTGAGTTTGTTTAACAAGAAACATATGCTTCTCACAATTCAAAGATACACAGTGGAAGCCATGACGCATAAATTCGAAAATAAGTTCCTTGGCGACAAGTTTTTGTGAAACAAATACAAGAATCGAGATAGTGAAGACCTGAAGAACGTATTGCAAAATTTTATTTATAGGATCCATGTACACTCATATAACTCATGGAAATGTGTGTTTGTAGCTCAATGGAATCCTAAATATCTTAAAAATGTTTTTCCAAAGCATAAAAAGATCAAACCTTTTTGGAAAACCAAAAACTTGGATTTTTGTATGTCCAGTCAACTAATATTCCTTCCCCAGTTGACTGAATGGGCTACCAACAATAAGTTTTTAAATCTACATCAGTTTAGTCGACCGAAGTGAAGTTCAGTTGACCGAATGAGTCTTTTCAGTCGACCGAACAGCTTAAAATTTTAAATTTTTCTGAAATCGGCTAGTTTGACAATTCTATATTTAGCCCAACGGCTAGTTGGTTTTTGGAGCCTATAAATAGAGGCCTTGTGCTAGTGTTTCAATCATCCAAAGTCTCTCAAACATCTCTCATTCTATTACTCTCTTGTGCTTTAAAATCTTGAGATTTTCATACATATTTTTTAGAGAAAAATTCTTTAGAATTTTCCTTGAGCTTCATATTCATATTATATTGAGGAGTGAGTTTTAGAGCATTCATTGTTTGTACTTATTTGCTCATCCAAGGAGTGTTCTTTTGTACACTTTCATATCACTCTCATTAATTTGTATTTGAGAAAGGTGTTTCTCAAAAAGAGGCTAATCCGCCTACAAAGATTGAGTTAACTTGAGAAGGGTATATTCTCAAGAGAAGCTACTCTACCTAGACTAAGGAGAGAGGCTCCTCTGCCTATTGAAGGAGAGGTAGTAAAAAAACCTCATAGCGGTTGGCTTGAGGCAAGGACGTAGGCCGTAGCGCCGAACCTTGTAAAAATCATGGTGTTCCTTTTCTAACTTGCTCATTTCTTACTTTATTATATTGTTGTTTCTTTCACACACATTTGCACTTGAATCATTCATCACTTATCTTATCATTTGATTCATTTTTTTCTCAAGTAATACTATTGCACTTTAATCAAGAAACTAGTCTACTTGAAAGTTAACATTGAATGCTATAAATTATTAAAGCAAGAAAAAATGTTTTAAACATACAGTAGTAATTGAATCTTTTATTTCTTGCATCTTTTATTTTATTTTTATCTCTAGGAAGTTTTGAAATTTTTTTTACTTTGCAAGAAATATTATCAAATTAAAGTATTCTTAATTGTGAAAAGTATTAAACTTGAAAGTTACATTTTTATTATTAAAACAAGAAGTTCTCAATTATTGATTTATATTCAAATCTTCTAACAAGAGGTTTTTAAGTATACTTGTATATGTAACTTGTAAAGAAGAGCTATACTTGTATTAAAAAAAAGAATGTTATTAAAGAATTTATTTAAATATCCAATTCACCCCCCTCTTGGGCTCACACACATACTATCAATTGGTATTAGAGCTTAACACATTATTCTTAACAAGTTTTTGTCAAAGAGATCTATGGCAGGCGTTGGTGTATCCCATTTTGGAGAAGGTCAGTCCTCCACACGGTCTCCAATCTTTAGTGGTGTTAACTACACCTTTTGAAAGAAAAGAATGAGAATATTCATTCAAACCATGGATTGGAGAGCATGGAGGGTAATCGTGCAAGGTAAATTCACTCCCACTAAGACTGTAGAAGGTAAAGAGGTTCCTTAATTAGAAGAAGAAATGAATAAAAATGATATAAAACAATTACAAATAAACTTTAGTGCCATAAATGTATTATATTGTGCTTTAGATGCAAATGAATATAATAGAATAATGACATGTAAAAGTGCAAAAGAAATATGAGAAAAATTAGAAGTCACTTATGAAGGCACACAAGATGTTAAAAATTCTAGGATAGATAGATTAATTAGTGAATATGAAAGTTTTAAGATGCATGAAGATGAAACAATATCTAGCATGTACACTCGCTTTACTCATATTATAAATTCTCTCAATGCACATGGAAAAACTTACCAGTCTTATGAGTTGTTAAAGAAAGTACTCAAAACATTGCCACCCATTTGGGAAGTTAAGACTACAGTCATCTTCGAGGCAAGAAATCTAAGGGACATGACCTTAGATGAGCTAATTGGCTCGCTATAGACATACGAGCTCAAAATAAATGAAAGAGTCAACGAGTAAAACAAGGTCAAGAAATTCATTGCCCTCAAAGCCTCAAAAGAAAGCTCCAGTGATGAAAAAAATGAAGAAATCAATTATGATGACATGGCTCTTAACACAAAAAGATTCAGCAAATTCCTCAAGCGAGACAAAAGGCTTTCAAGAAGATTTCGAGGTATAAAATTTGACAAAGGAGATGCAAGCAAATGAGACCTCATGAAAGAACCACTCACGAGCTACAACTGCAACAAGACCGGGCATATCAGGCTGGAATGTTCTCTACTCAAAAAGTACTCAAAGAAGAAAAGAAGGCCATGAAAGCAACCACATGGGATGACTTCGATTCAAATGAATCAAGCAATAGTTCAAGCGACGAAGAAATGACGAACTTCTGGTTGATGGCGAGTATAGACGAAGAGGTAAATTTTCATTCAAATTCTTGCAATTCATCTAGCTCTTCTTATTCTATGCCATCATACGATGATCTTAAAAACGAAATATTTAATTTACATAAAAGTCTCTTAAAATTGAAAAAGAAAAATTTTAAATTGAAAAATGAAAATAAAAGCTTTTCTAAAGAAATTGAGGACTTGAAACTCTCAAATGAAAATGCAAAAATTGAAAAAGAAAACATTTCCAAGGAGCATGATTTAAAAGTTGAAACATTGGAAAAAGAAAACCTCATTCTAAAAGTCAAATTTGATAGATTAACAAAAATTTCTGAAATTGAGATTTTAAATTTAACAAAAGAAAATGATTGCTTAAGAAAAGATCTTATAAACTTGAAAGGTAAAAATATTAAAAATGATGTTTCCTATGAATTAAAAAGAAAAGTAGAAGATTACTCAAAAATTATCTATAAATTTACAAATGAAAAATAAAATTTTGAAAAACTTTTGGGAGTACAAAGAAGATCATTGAATAAAGAAGGAATAGGTTATAATAGAGGAGTTAAACTTAAATCCAAAAATTATTTTGTGAAAGAATAAAAAAGCTTTTCAAACACATTTTCTAAAAATGTTTATGAGAATGTAACTTGTTTTCAATGCAAAAGAAAAGGTTATATTAAATTTGATTGCCCACTAAAAAGAAATAATGGGGTCACAAAAATGGTTTAAAAAATAAAAGAGATTAATCTTATAGGACCTAAAAAGATTTGGGTACCAAAGAAAATCACTTAAATTATTTTGTAGGTATGCTTGAGATCCTAATCATCAAAAGAAAGATGGTATTTGGATAGTGGATGCTCAAGACATATGACGGGCGACAAGACAAAATTCTTAACCTTAACAGCTAAAGATGGAGGTCATGTAACATTTGGAGACAACACAAGAAGTAAAATTACTGGTATATGTCAGGTCAGTATGTACTCTTCCCTATCTATTGATAACGTACTACTTGTTGATGGTCTTAAACATAATCTCCTTATTATTAGTTAATTATGTGATAAAGGCTATAGTGTAAAATTTTTGCATGATACAAGTGTTGTTGAAAACAAAGAAAATAATAAAGTTTTATTAGTTGCAAAGAGATTTGAAAATGCTTACACTATTGATTTTAAAAATCTACATTCTCAAAATGTTACATGTTTTTCTGCTGCAAATGAAACTAGTTGGTTATGGCATAAGAGGTTAGGTCATGCTAGCATGGATCTCCTATCAAAACTTATGAAGAAAGATTTGGTTAAAGGCTTGCCTAAGACTAAATTCATCAAATACAAGGTTTGTGATGCTTACCAATTTGGTAAGCAAGCCAAAACTAGTTTAAAAAAATAAGAAATTTCTACAAATAGGCCTTTACAATTGCTTCATCTTGATTTATTTGGTCCAATGAATCCCCATAGTCTTGGAGAAAAAGCATACTGTTTCGTTATTGTTGCTGATTTTTTACGATATACATGGGTTTTATTTCTTACAACAAAAGATGAAGTATGTCATGTGTTGGCTAAACTTTGTAAGAAAATTCAAAATGAAAAGGGCTATTCTATTCTACACATTCGTAGTGATGGAGGAGGAGAATTTAAAAATAAAGATGTTGAAAATTTTTGTGACCAAAATAGTATTTCTCACAATTTTTCTGTACCTCGAACCCCTCAACAAAATGGGGTTGTTGAGAGAAAAAATCGATCTTTACAAGAAATGGCACATACTATGTTAAATGAACACAAAATTCTTAAATATTCTTGGGCCGAGGCAGTTAATACTGCTTGCTATGTAATGAACCGAGTTTTTATAAGATATCATTTAAATAAAACTCTTTATGAACTATGGAATGGTAGAAAGCCCAACATTTCGTACTTTCATGATTTTGGATGTAAATGTTTCATTTTAAATGACAAAGATGAATTGGAAAATTTTGATTCTAAATTTGATGAAGGAATATTTCTTGGGCATGCTACTAATAGTAAAGCTTATAGAGCATATAATGAAAGAACTATGACATTAGTTGAGTCTATTCATATTACCTTTAATGAAGCTAACCATTTTTCTTCTAAGATTCTAGTTGATGATGATTTAGACATTAATAAACGAATGGAAGAAATGCAAATTAAGGAGGACAAAGGTAAAAGCAACAAGGTTGACGATGAATTTATAGACCTACCAAAAGAATGGAAAATAGTGAAGGATCATCCTATGGATCAAATCATAGGTGAACCTTCACGAGGTGTAGGTACTCGATCTTCATTAAAAAATATTTGTGAACATATTGCATTCATTTCACAAGAAGAACCTAAAAATATAAATAAAGCTTTAGAAGATGAATCTTGGGTAATCACTATGCAAGACGAATTAAATCAATTTAAAAAAAATAAAGTTTGAAATTTAGTTCCTAAGCCTAAAGATAATACAATCATTGGAACTAAATGGGTTTTCAGAAATAAAAAGGATGAAAAGGGTATTGTTGTCCGAAACAATGCTAGGTTAGTGGCACAAGGATATAATCAAGAAGGAATTAATTTTGAAGAAACATACGCACCCGTAGTTAGGATGGAAGCCATTCGCATGTTATTATCATATGCATCATATAAAAACTTTAAACTCTTTCAAATGGATGTAAAAAGTGCGTTCTTAAATGGTTTTATAAATGAGAAAGTGTATGTTGAACAACCACCTGGTTTTGAAGATTATGATTATCCAAACCATGTATTTAAATTAACAAAAGCATTATATGGTTTAAAACAAGCTCCTCGAGCTTGGTATGAAAGACTAAGTAACTTCTTGTTAGAAAATGACTTTACAAGAGGAAAAATAGACACAATTTTATTTACTAAGACTAACAAAGAAGACATACTTATTATATAAATATACGTAGATGATATCATATTTGGTGCTACTAATGAGATTTTGTGTAAGAAATTTTCCATTTGCATGCAAACGGAGTTTGAGATGAGCATAATGGGAGAACTCACATTCTTTCTTGGACTCCAAATCAAGCAAGCGAAGAATGGAACCTTCATCAACCAATCAAAGTACATACGTGAGCAGCTCAAGTGCTTTCAAATGGAAAATGGAAAAGTTTTGGGTACTCTAATGAGTTCCTCAACTAAACTTGATAAAGACAAGCAAGGAAAATCGGTAGACACTAAGCTTTACCGAGGTATGATTGGTAATTTACTTTATTTAACTACAAGTAGGCCTGACATAATATTTAGTGTTTGTATGTGTGCATGTTATCAAGCTTGTCCTACAGAATCACACCTAATAGTTGTAAAACGAATATTAAGATATTTGGTTGGCACGATAGATATAAGCTTATAGTATCCAAAATTTACATCTTTTGAAATGATAAGTTATTCTGATGCGGACTTTGCTGGTTGCACAATTGGTCGTAAAAGCACTAGTGACACATGTCATTTTTTAGGAAAATCACTTGTCTCTGGGTTTTCAAATAAACAAAATTCTGTAGTTTTATCTACCACTGATGCCGAATATATGGCCGCGAGTAGTTGTTGTGCACAAATTTTATATATAAAACAACAACTTAATAGTTTTAAATTAAAATACGATGTTGTGCCAATTAAGTATGATAACACAAGTGCGATAAATATCTCCAAAAATTCAATTCTGCATTTACGAACAAAACATATTGAGATACGTCATCATTTTCTTCATGATCATGAAATGAAGGGCGATATATTTTTAGAATTTATGAGCACTAGTGAACAATGAGCAGATATATCTTTACTAAACCTCTTACTGAGGATCGCTTTATCATTATTAGACGAGAATGGGTCTTATGCATGCTCGTGAAGTTGTATAAAAACACTCTTTATTAAGCATTGTGTTTATTTCTAGCCCCTTTACATCAAGCAATTATTGAAAATTAGAACTCCTGAAAAAGCACTATTCAGTCGATTGAGGCCCTCTTTCCAGTCAACCGAACCAATTTTTCTCACTTCAGTCGATCGAACATACCAAATCAGTCGACCGAACCTTCGGGGTCTTCGACAAATAGAAAAGCCAAACTGCATTTTCTGTTATTTTTTTTAACTCTCGGTTCCTCTTCTAGGGCATGAACACATTGGCTTTTGGTCTTCAAAAAGGGTTCCAACTAAAACCCCTAATTCATATCAACCATTCTACCTTTCTAAAACCTTACATTTTTTTCTCTCAAATCCCTCACTCATGGCACCTACGGTTGGAGGAGACAAGAGGAAATCCATTGCAAGAGAGGATTTAACCGGCGAGAATGACCAATGGTTCAACTTGAGAAAAGCGAAAATCCTCTACAAGCATCATCTCCAATCTCTAGATCCTATCTTTGGCAAGATTATCAACATGAGATTCTTGGATTCCTATTTTTCTCGTGTCTTACGTCTTTTCAGTAGAATAGGTTGGGGGCCTTATGTTTTCTATCAACCAAAAGGTGTGTACCCTCAAACTACCTGGCTATTTTATGCAAATCTTTTTCAAGAACTTTCCCCAAATCCAAATGATCATTACATTCACTTCACCACTTATCTCTATGGAAAAACCTATAAATTTTTCGATAAGGACATAACTACTCTTTTTGGAATAGGAAGAGGAGATTTTAGATATCCACAAATCTCATCTCAATCATGGATCATGGCTTACGAATTTACTCATGAAACATTTTTATCCATGGTCATGACTGAACCCCCACTCAATTTTACCCTACTCCCATCTTACTCACAACTCACACTCCAGGCCAAAATTTTGCATCACATTATTACATACAATAAATTGCCTTGTAGTGGATCTCGCACCTACATTTCTTATCTTGACTGCTTTATATTATGGTGCATTTACAAAGAAATACGCCTTGACCCTTCATATCCCATACGCCAATGGATGCTTGCTAAAGAAAGCTCAAAACGCCATATTCTTCCATATGGAGGTTTTCTCACACCTCTTTTTGAGTCCTTTGGCTTTCCTCTACCACCTTCTAATTTTCTACCTCTAAAAAATTCTAATTTTCTAACCGCCACCACTATAAAAGAAATGGGTTATAAACTTCAAAATGGTCAGTGGGTACCCAAAATCCAAAGGCAAGCACCTTAAGTCATTCAAGATGGTGATGAGTAAGCCGAGGCTGTTGCCTATGATGCTGATGCTCCACCTACTTCTCCTTTAGCACCTCCACCTGCTCCTACCACCACTGCTGATGATGCTCCTATCACACGTTCCTTCTTAAAGAAACTGGTCAACTCATACTCAAAACGTGTTGTTGAGAAGCTTGACACGATCAGCTCTCGCCTTACCCGCCTTGAGGATGCTTTAGGCATTCCCCCCTATGATGTTTCCTCACCCGTGGATGCTGATACTGATGATAGTCATGAAGATGAGGATACCTCTAGCTCCGCCTCTTTTTGATAATCCCAAAAGGGGGAGAAACATGTGCATGGCGCAAAACAATGAAAGCTCCACTTTATTTTCACTTTATTTTCATTTTACTTTGGGAGAGCTTTAGAGAGTTTTATTTTTGGATCATGTACTAATGCTACTTTTATTTCACTTATGGTTGTGCTACACTTTATGTGCATGAATCTTATTGGATGGTTATTCTTATTGTGCTTACTTTTATCATGGTAATGTTTTTCATATGATTGATCTTAAATTGAATGGCTATAATGATATTTTATGGAACAAGCTCTATGAATGAATAAACTTTAATATCTTCACAATTTATGCATATAGTAAGGGGAAGTTTTTTTAACTCTCAAAGATTATTACTCGTGCTTATTCATAGGGGAGCTTTATTTAAGCTTTCCTACATTATTTTGCTATGTGTTTGTCATCATCAAAAAGGGGGAGATTGTTGGCCTAACAAGGCTTCAATAACCGATTTTGACGATAACATACCTATGTATCTAATTGTGCACATTGAGATTGTTTAACAGGAAACATATGCTTCGCACAATTCAAAGATATACAGTGGAAGCCATGACGCATAAATTCAAAAATAAGTTCCTTGGTGACAAGTTTTTGTGGAACAAATACAAGAATCGAGATAGTGAAGACATGAAGAACGTTTTGTAAAATTTTATTTATAGGATCCATGTACACTCATATAACTCATAGAAATGTGTGTTTGAAGCTCATAGGAATCCTAAATATTTTTAAAATGTTTTTCCAAAGCATAAAAAGATCAAACCTTTTTGAAAAACCAAAAACCAGGATTTTTGTATGTCCAGTCGACAAATGTTCCTTCCCCAGTCGACTGAATGGGCTACCAAAAATAAATTTTCAGATCTACATCAGTTTAGTCGATTGAACCTGAGGTTCAGTCGACCGAAGTGAAGTTCAGTTGACTGAATGAGTCTCCTCAGTTGACCGAACATCTTAAAATTTTGAATTTTTCTGAAAACGACTAGTTTGACAATTCTATATTTAGCTCAACGGCTAGTTAGTTTTTGGAGCCTATAAATAGAGGCCTTATGCTAGTGTTTCAATCTTCCAAAGCCTCTCAAACATCTCTCATTCTATTACTATCTTGTGCTTCAAAATCTTGAGATTTTTATACATATTTTTGAGAGAAAAATTCTTTAGAATTCTCCTTGAGCTTCATATTCATATTCTATTGAGGAGTAAGTTTTAGAGCGTTCATTATTTGTACTTATTTGCTCATCCAATGAGCGTTTTTTTGTACACTTTCATATCACTCTCATTGATTTGTATTTGAGAAAGGTGTTTCTCAAAAAGAGGCTAATCCGCTTACGAAGATTGAGTTAACTTGAGAATGGTACATTCTCAAGAGAGGCTACTCCACCTTGACAAAGAAGAGAGGCTCCTCCGCCTATTGAAGGAGAAGTAGTAAGAAATCCTCTTAGCAGTTGGCTTGAGGCAAGGACGTAGGCCGTAGGCCGTAGCGCTGAACCTTGTAAAAATCGTGGTGTTCCTTTTCTAGCTTGCTCATTTCTTACTTTATTATATTGTTGTTTCTTTCACACACGTTTTCACTTGAATCATTCATCACTTATCTTATCATTTGATTAATTTGTTTTTCAAGTAATACTATTGCGCTTTAATCAAGAAACAAGTCTACTTGAAAATTAACATTGAAGGCTATAAATTGTTAAAGCAAGAAAAAGTGTTTTAAACATACACTAGTACTTGAATCTTTTATTTCTTGCATCCTTCATTTTTTTTTTAACTCTAGGAAGTTTTGGAATTTTTTTTACTTTGCAAGAAATATTGTCAAATTAAAGTATTCTTAATAGTTGAAAAGTATTAAACTTGAAAGTTACATTTTTATTATTAAAACAAGAAGTTCTCAAATATTGATTTATATTCAAATATTCTAACAAGAGGTTTTTAAGTATACTTGTATATTTAACTTGTAAAGAAGAGTTAAACATGTATTAAAAACAAAAGGGTGTTATTAAAGAATTTTTTTAAATATCCAATTCATCCCCCTATTAGGATCACACACATACTATCATGTTATGCGTGCGGGGGTTTGGTTTCATTTTTTCATTTGGTTTTTCACCCAGCAATGACCGCTCAAGCGGTGGTGTGGCCGAGATGTATGTCGGTGGGGGACCGCTCGAGCAGTGGTTGAGCGCTAGAGTGCTTGAGCAATTTTAGCCTCCGGGTTAGGTTTTGATTTTCTGCATCGTTGGTTGTCCTGGTTAGTGGATGGGTTGTTCGGGTGAGCGAATGACGGGAGTGTGGCTTGTGATGTCGTGATGGGTTATGCGGCGTCGTTATGTAGAATGTAGGGGTTATACGTATTTCTATGCTTATAAAACTATGATTAGTTTTATTCTTGCATGTTGTAGGACGGGTATGTGGTCTTACATGATCTTATGTGGTCTTGAAGCATTTAAGGCTTTGGTTTTGTAAATGCATGAGTTAATTCGGTGTTATCCCGTAGTATGCGGTTTTATCCCGTGGTATGCAGTGCTATCCTGTAGTGTTCGGTGTTATCCCGTAGTATGCAATTTTATTCCGAGGTATGCGGTGTTATCCTGTAGTGTTCGGTGTTATCTCGTAGTATGCAATTTTATCCCGTGGTATGCGGTGTTATCTTGTAGTGTGCAGTTTTATCCGTGGTATGTGGTTTTATCCTGTGGTGTGCGATTTTATTCCGTGGTATGCGGTGTTATACCGTGGTATGCGATTTTATCTCGTTTAAAAATAAGGGGGCTTATTGGTCCTACGGTGGAAAACTGTGAAGATATCGGTTAGCTCTGGTGATCGAGGCATTAGTTGGGGATAAGGTCCCTCGGTGAAAGTTTGTGAAGGTGCATTAGTTGGGGCGGAGGTCCCTTGGTGAAAGTCCGAGAAGGTCCATGGATTGCGTGTGAAGCTTTGAGGCATGGATAGAATCATTTTAAAACTATTTTTAAGACTCATGTGATTCGTGATATAAAATTGTTTTCAAACCATTTTTGTGGCTCCTGTGAGTCGAAAAGGATTCTTATCCTAGCATCCCTTTAAATGCAATATATCTGTTGTTGAGGCTTTAGGGAGTCGATTTATGTGTATATTTGTTGTTGGGGCTCGAGAGGGAGTAAGTGTATATATATATCTGTTGTGGGGCTCGAGGGAGTCTTGGCTCGTTGGAGTTTATCATTGCTAGTGAAGCATTGTACTATATATGTATCAACTTATTTTCTAGGTTCTAATGAGTCGTGATACAAAACTGTTTTCAAAACTATTTTTCTTAAGGCTCTTGGGACTTCTCGTACAAAACCATTTTTCAACTATTTTCATTTGAGACTCGAGTGATTTAAGATATAAAACCTATTTTTCTTGGGACTCCGGTGGAGTCGATATCCAAAACTATTTTTAAATGTATTCCTTTCTGGTTCGTGTGAGTCAAAAACTACACCTCATTTTTCAAGCATGTTTTCTTTATATTACATGTTTGTTTAGTTTATGCTGAGTTTTGGCTCACAGTGTGAGATTTAAAATATTTTTTAGGTACCGATCACGCGAGTTGATTTGGGGTCGCCAATTGAGGCAGAAGATCTATTGTCTTTCTTTTTATTCTTTTGAACCATGTATATTATAACGTGTTTTTTGGTATTGGAATCGTGTAATGTAAACCAATTGGAGTTGATATTAAATGCATGTATGTTTTACATTGAGAGTGCATTCTCGGATTGGGTGTATGTATGATTTTTTATGGGTGTTTCACATGACCCGAAGTGTGGAACGTGACAGAATGGTATCAGAGCTCTTAGTTCGAATACCTAAGAGCCGTGGGAAGAGGGTGCATCACCTGGTGTGGTCGATTACGTATGCTTGACTGCATGTGTTTAGCTATTTTAATAACATGAACGTGTTAGCATGCTGGGTATTTGTGAATGTTGTGAATATGTGAGCATCGGGGTTGAAACTTAGGATTGATTAGTCTTACCTCTGGGCATTTGGATTAACAAACTTGGGAGCCATGTTAGAAACGCGTTTAGCTGACATGATTTCTAGCAGGGAATCTGAGTAGGTTATCCAATTTGATGCGTCACTCTTGTCAGTTCTCCTTAGTATGTGGGGTTTGTTAACCTATGTGGCTACGTGTTGGCATGCTTATGTTCTTAGTGTTTATGTTCATGCTATGTGTTGCATCTTATGTTATGTGTTTCTTTCATATAGACGTGTTATTTGCGCAGAGAGGATGAGGCTGTGTTCGAGACTGTGGCCGTGGGTCTGGAGTTGGTGGTGGACTCTGTGGGTGGTGTGCTGTGTTAGATAGTTTTTAGTGAGGATGTGAGGTTGGGGTGAGTTGTGGATCCCATGTCTTTGACATAGTTAGCCATCGTTTAGGATACCTGACATTGTTTGACTATATCATAGGAATGTTTTGACCAACCATCTCTCTTGCTTGTGTCGTTTACGATCGACGGTTTATTTTCTTTCAACGTTATGTTGAATTTCGGGGACGAAATTCCTACCTGACCCATTTTTTTTGGCATTTTTCGACGCGTGTTTACCATTTTTGTTGTAGCATGTTTGTATGCATTTTTATGCATGTTCAGGTTTAGATATGCATGCGGGGTTAGTTTCTGAAGCCGTTGGGGCTGTGATGCGGGTTAAAAAAATGATATTTTTGTGGCCTATAAATATCTCGCGTTAGATATTTTCAAAAAATATTTTTAAAACTTACAAGCTAAGTTTTTTTTTCTCTCTGCCTTCTCTCTAACTTCTCGGGAGATCGGGGCTCGATTTTCAACGATCCAATAGCGGATCCCTGCTATTGGCACAGTGGGCTACACATTCATCTAGATAGAATTTCATTCTGATGAAGTTTGATTTTGCACGTGGATCGAGGCGTCGAGTTTTTGACTCAATGAGGTAGGATCCTAGACTCTCATGTCTTATAAGGGCACTATTACTGGTTATAAATGCATGAAAAATTGATTTATGTTTCTAAAAGATCGGGTTTTCATTCAAAACCATTTTTATCTTGTTTTCGATTAGGTGAACAGGGTTTTGAGGCTTTTCATTCGGTGGTTCTTGATGTTTTGGATTCTAGTTTGTCCGTGAGTGTTAAAAATATGTGAATTGGTAAGTTTAGGTGTGTTTTGAAGCATCATAGTGTGTGCTTGAGACTTTTTGGGCTCAGAACACAAAACAAGGGAAATCTGAGCTATTCTCGGCCGTCTGGGGGCTCGATCACGCGTCTGTCCGCTCGAGCGGACTAGCTGCACAGGGCTATTTTTTTTTATCATATCTCCTTCATTCGAACTCGGAATTGGGTCGTTCTTGTACTCAAATTGAAGCACCAAAAGTCTTCTATCCAATGACACCTCTCTCATAATATAATTCATTTTTGTAGAAAATGTTATGAGCAAAATAGTGAGGGTATATCAAAATTTCTTAACTATTTTCACCCAGTTTTGGCCGAATTCTTTGGAAAAGGTTGGTGGCCTCTCAGTCGATTGGGCTATGGGGCTCGATCGACTGCTCTCCTTTAGTGGTTTTTCAGTTGATTGGATTATGGGGTCCTATCAATTGAAGTCACGGAGAGGGTGTTGATCATGTCAAGTAGGGTGTTGGTGCACGGTTGTGTGTGCGGTGGTTTGTGCATCATTGGGTGTGGGCATGTGTGGGTCTGTGTTTTCCATATTAGGCGTGCGTGGGTCCGTGTTTGCCGTGCTGGGGGCGTATTAGGTTCGTCGTTCTTTCAAAATATGGGATTTTGGTGAAAACCATTTACGTTATATATCTTTGACGTGTTGTTTACTGCTTTGATTGTTGTTTAGAACAGCATGTATACGTATATGTGTTATGCTTGCGGGGGTTTGGTTTAATTTTTTCGTTTGGTTTTTCACCCAGCGATGACCGCTCGAGCGGTAGCCTATCCACTCGAGCGGTGGTGTGGCCGAGATGTATGTCGGTAGGGGACCGCTCGAGCTGTGGTTAAGCACTTGAGCAATTGAGCGTTGTTAGCCATCGGGTTAGGTTTTGGGTTTTTGCATCATTGGTTGTCCCAGTGAGTTGACGGGTCATTCGGGTGAGCTGATGATAGGTGTGTGGCTTGTGATGTCGTCATGGATTATGTGGCATCGTTATGTGGAACATAGTGGTTATACGTATTTCTGTGCTTATAGAACTATGGCTAGTTTTATTTTTGCATGTTGTAGGAAGGGTATGTGGTCCTACGTGATCTTATGTGGTCTTGAAGCATTTAAGGCTTTGGTTTTGTAAATGCATGTGTTGATTCGGTGTTATCCCGTAGTATGCAGTTTTAGCCCGTGGTATGTGGTGTTATCCCGTATTGTTCGGTGTTATCCCATAGTATGCGATTTTATCCCGTGGTATGCGGTGTTATTCCGTTGTGTACGATTTTATCCCGTGGTATGCGATTTTATGTGGTTTTATCTTGTGGTATGCGGTGTTATCCTGTAGTGTGTAGTTTTATCTCGTGGTATGGTATGCGGTGTTATCCTGTAGTGTGCGGTTTTATCCCGTGGTATGCGGTGTTATCCCGTTTAAGAACGAGAGGGCTTATTGGTCCTACAGTGGAAAATCGTGAAGATATCAGTTGGCTCTAGTCATCGAGGCATTAGTTGGGGCTGAGGTCCCTCGGTGAAAGTTTGTGAAGGTGCATTAGTTGGGGCTGGGGTCCCTCGATGAAAGCCTGAGAAGGTACATGGATTGCATGTGATGCTTTGAGGCATGGATAGAATCATTTTAAAATTGTTTTTAAGACTTGTGTGAGTCGTGGTATAAAATCGTTTTCAAACCATTTTTCGTGGCTCCTGTGAGTCGAAAGGGATTCTTATCCAAGCATCTCTTTGAATGCGATATATATGTTGTTGAGGCTTGAGAGAGTTGGTGTATGTGTATATCTGTTGTTGGGGCTCGAGAGAGAGTCGGTGTATATGTATATCTGTTGTGGGGCTCGTGGGAGTCATGGCATGTAGGAGTCTATCGTTGCTGGTGAAGCATTGTACTATATATGTATCAACTTATTTTCTAGGCTCTGATGAGTTGTGATACAAAATCATTTTCAAAATAGTTTTCCTTGAGGCTCTTAGAAGTTCTCGTACAAAACTGTTTTTCAACTGTTTTCATCTGAGACTCATATGAGTTGAGATATAAAACCTATTTTTCTTGGGGCTCTGGTGGAGTCGATATCCAAAACTGTTTTTAAATGTTTTCCTTTTTGGCTCGTGTGAGTTGAAAACTGCACCTCATTTTCTGAGCATGTTTTGTTCATATTACATATTTATCTAGTTTCTGCTAGGCTTTGGCTTACGATGTGGGATTTAAAATGCTTTTCAGGTATCGATCTCGCAGGTTGATTTGGGGTCGCCAGTTGAGGTCGATGATTTGCTGTCTTCCTTTTTGTTCTTTTGAACCATGTATGTTATAATATATTTTTCGGTGTTGGAACCATGTGATGTAAGCCAATTGGAGTTGATATGAAATGCATGTATGTTTTATGTTGAGAGTGTATTCTCAGGTTGGGTGCATGTATATTTTTTTTATAGGTGTTTTACGTAACCCGGAGTGTGGGGCGTGACAGTGAAGTACTAAAATGATTATGACCTTTGAATGTTTTCTTGATTTTAGGAATCATGGTTACTTTTTTTTTAGGTTTAAGGGGTACTACGCACTTGCCCAATTCTTTACTTGTTTAAGGATTTAACTTAACCATTTATTACTCATTCACAATCATTAAATTTTAAAGTACTGCAGCATTTTGCGGTACTTAGACTTTGAGTTGAATTATGATTATGGGTGACAATTTAGATTAAAATATTTTTTACAACTTTTATGTTTTACACCAAGGCCAAAACATAAGTCAACTAGGTGAAAAACTTGACAGAAACAAAAAAGATTCAGCATTTGCTTAGAGAATTTGTCTGAAAAGTATCTCTGTTGATATCGGTTTTGGGGTATCATATCAAGTCCAAATGAGCCCATTTTTAGTGTATTCTAGGTCAACATGTCCCCTACAATTTTCATGTTTAGAGCTAAGGGTATTTGTTTGGAACAAGTTAAACATTTTGGCTATTTTAGAAAATAGGTTCTGTGAGCCGCCAAAACTTAGCAGAGCCGATTTTAAACAAAGGATTTGAAACGGTTTGGGGGAATCATCCCGAGAATTTAAGGTCCAATTTTTAGAGAAAAATAAATTCAATATGTTAGCTACAATATTTATATAGACCACGTTCGGAGTAGTACACTAAAAATAGGGATTTTGGGCTACACAAAAATATGTAGCAAAAGTGTCCGTTGAGGGCTGAAACTCAACAGAAACTCTCAAAGGAGTTTTGACCTATCAAAAGTCAATAATACACAAGTAGTGCCTCATCATAGTAGGAGAGTTGTTCATCAATCCAATTGATATATGTTCTTGATAAAGTCTTTTGACAGGATCCCGGCGTAACTAGATATCGAACCCCGTAACTACAATGAAGCACTCTAGGATAAAGATGCAGATCTTTGGTAAAAAGCTATGAATTCAGAGATGGAATCTATGTATTCTAATCAGGTTTGAAAATTTGTAGATCCACCAGAAGAGAAAAAACCTATCGAATGTAAGTGGATCTATAAAAGGAAGAGAGGAGCAGACGAAAAGGTTAAAACCTTCAAAGCTAGCCTTGTTGGAAAAGGGTTCACTTAGAAAGAAGGGATCGATTATGAGAAAATCTTTCCGTCAGTAGCTCATCATAGTGGCTCATAATCTTTTCGGATTCTTTTCGGATTCTCTTATCCATAGTGGCTCATTTTAATTACGAAATTTGACAAATGGATGTTAAGACAACTTTCCTTAAGAAAAGTCTTAACGAGTGTATCTATATGGTACAACCAGACGATTTCATAGCAAAGGTTCAAGAGCACATGTTGTGTAAGATTAAGAGATCCAATTGTGGACTTAAGTAGGCATCGAGATCTTGGAATACTCGATTCGATCAAACCATAAAGTCTTATGATTTTTTTATCAAAGTCCAGATGAGCATGTGTGTACAAAAAGCGTGACGGAACCGTGGTAGTCTTTCTAATACTTTATGTAGATGATATCTTGCTCATTAGAAATGATGTAGGGGTATTATCTTCAGTAAAAGTATGGTTATATGGGCAGTTCAATATGAAGGACTTGGGAGAAGCAAGTGACATCTGCGTGACTAAGCTTTTGTGAGATCAAAAATAAAGAATGTTGCGCTTATCACAAGCAAAGTATATCAATGATATCCTTGCTCATTTTAGCAAGTAGGATTCCAAGAAAGGATTTCTCCCTTTCAGGTATGAAATTACTCTATCCAAGGATCAGTATCCAAAGACACCTAATAAGATAGAGAAGATAAAGGCGGTTCCTTATGCTTTGGCAGTAGGAAGCCTAATGTATGCTATGCTTTGCACTAAACCTGACATCTGCTTTGTCGTTGGCATAGTTAGCAGATATCAGTCTAACCTAGGACAAGAGCATTAGACTGTGATAAAAAATATAATCAAGTACCTGAAAATAACTAAGAATTATATGTTGGTTTACCAAGTAGACATTCTAGTACCTTGAAGGTACACAGACTTGGATCTTCAATCAGACAAAGATTTTTGTAAGTTTACCTCAGGATATATGTTTACCTAGGGAGGTGGAGCTATAAGTTGGACGAGTATCAAGAAGTCATGTATTGCTAATGCCACCATGGAGGCCGAGTATTTGGCAACTCTTAAAGCATCCAATGAGGTCGTTTGGCTCAGAAATTTTTTTTTGGATGTAGATGTGGTACCTTAAGTTTAATTGGCTATTACACTTAATTGTGGTAATAGCGGAGTGGTTGTAAACTTGAAGAGCCAAGATTTCACAAGAACAAAAAGCACATTAAGCATAAATATCACCTGATACGAAAGATTGTATAGAGGGGTAATGTTGTTGTGACCAAGATTGCATCTTGAGAAAACCTCACAGATCTTTTTACAAAGAGCTTACCAGCTAATACTTTCGATAGTCATGTAGAAAGCATGAGAGTCAGATGTATGGTAGCATGATTTTTAGCATAAGTGGGAGATTGTTAAGGTTGTATACTAAAAACTATTAATTTTATTTTTGTTTTAGTATTGAATTTTATTTTAATAAAATCAAAAATTTATTTTATGAGAATTTTAATGAGCAATGCATGCAATATTATTTCTTTAATGTTATGCATGATTATCCTTTATTATGTACAGTATTTAATCTGGTATGTAAAGTACGACTTGCACACAAAATACCAGATTATAGGTTCTTATAGAATATAAGTTGTTGTTCACAGTTTAGATGAAATTGGACAAACCATCAGTACAATTGTAGCACAGAATTTTAGTAGGCATGTCTTGGTTACAGAGAATAGATAATAGCGTCGTCTATTGTTTCGACTCGCTGTGCTAGTATACTTGTATGTATTGAATAGGACCACATTAGGGTAATTAATTTTATACTAACTATATAAACTAATTTATACACCAAGGTTATTATGAGAGTGCTTATACTCTTAATCTAGAAATAATTAATATTTTTGTATATTTAATACTCTCATTATTTTGAGGGTGCGATCTTATATGGGTATATAGTCTATGTGAGTTGGATAGCGGTATTAATTATATGGTGAATATTAATTATTGACGGAATTCACATCTCGATTATTCGGGATTGACGATATCCCCTTAAGGAAGCTTATAAGTTTTAACCAAGCTAAACCCTGCAGGTGAATTTAATTATTCGACGGTCAAATAAGTTAAGTAGTAGGGCTTAAGAAATTTAAGAAGCCAATTAGATTAAATTTTCAGTAAATAAATTTAATTGGCGGGTATCAAAATCTTAACATGGGGAGATGAGTTAAGCATTTAATAACAAGAGCTCAATGCAAATTGGTCTTGAGATTATGGCTTAGAGTGCAGTTACAGTTCTTTAGTGGCGTGAACTGTAATTTAGTATTTTATAAAAATTATAAAAATCGTTGCAAAGTTTTCATAATTACAGATACTGTTAAGAGGTTTGCATAATTACGAAAATCGCTGGATACATATCTGGGTTACATTAGAAGTCTGTGTCATAATTACTCCATAGGTCCCTACTGTAGCCCTATAAATATGCGGATAGACTGAACCAAATTCATAACTTGTCTTTCAAGATTAAGGTTGACCAGGTTCTACCGGTATAAGTTTTCGAAGGATCGTAGCCCACACTACATTTGGGAATCGCATCAAGAAATATAGTAGAAGGTCTGACCGGAGCTTCAACTCATAATCAAAAGTTCGTAGTTGGAGAATCAACCAAAAAGGTTTTCATCTAAATTAACTATGGTGGCACGAGCTTTATTTTGATTGTTCGATATCAAAAGGTTTTATTTGAAGCCCGTTTCGGTGATTGCCCATCTAATTTATTTTATCAAAAAATTGTTTACAAAAACTATGACCTTGGCAGTTTGCCTCCAACAGTACATATAGGTAACAAAGAAGAAGAAGACGTGCTGATGATGGATGTCGACGCGCCTACGTATTACCCTACACTTATCATGGATGTTGCTAAAATATAAAAGAGTCAGTCCTTTGAGTCTTTTCGTATGCATGATGTGGAAAGTGAATGGAAATCCAATATTATTGAGTTTATTTTGATTGAGTCTGTAAACGGTTCCTATGATGGCAAATATGCCGGGAATGTACCAATTAGTTTCCCAGGTCCCTTTCTATTTCGAGTTTGAAATTCTAACCTCTGTTGAAATCAATGAAACGAATCTAGAGTTTTCTTGCTTCGTTGTGCCTCAAATATCTTGTTTTGATTCTAAAAATTTTAATGAATTCGAGGAGAATATCCCCTAAGAATTAAAATTTTTAGTTGAAAAGGAAGAGGAAATGCGAGCTAAACCAGTAATGAAAGAAATTTCTTTAATAAATCTTAATAATAAAAAGGATACGCAGATAGTTCAGATTGGTTTTGTACTCTCTTCAGAAGAACGTGAGCAATTAACCCCTTTTATTAAAAGAATTTAAACATGTTTTCGCATGGTCCTATGAAGATAGACCTAGAATTGACCCTGATATCATACAACACCAAACCCCTCTCTATCCCAACGCTAAGCCTGTCAAGCAAAAACTCAGGAGGACGAAAGGGGTTTTTTAGGAAAAATTTAGTTCTTCAGTCAATTTATAGCTAAACTGACCACGACTTGTGATCCCATGTTTTAACTCTTGAAGAAAAGGACTAATTTTTAATGGGATCAATAGTGCTAGGACACTTTCGATGCTAGATGATAGTACTTGCAAGACCCTCTAGTTTTGTTGCCACCAGAACTCGATAATCCTTTGATACTGTATTTGTTCGTGACTGATTTAGCATTGAGATGTATGCTCGCTCAAGAAGATAAAGCAAAGAGTTGTCTACTACCTTAGCAAAAAATATGACAGAATGTGAACATCAGTATACACCTTTGAAAAAGACTTGCTGGGCACTAGTTTAGGCATCCAAAAAATTACGCCATTACATGCTAGTACACCGAGTTGTTCTAATCTCAAGGATGGACCAGCACAACTCTTTGAGAAGTCAGCATTGACAGAAAAGTTAACCCGGTGGTTGTTGATGCTAGCCGAGTTTGATTTGTAGTATGTCACAAGAAAATTAGTGAAAGGGAGAGCCATTGCAAAGTTTTTGGCCAACTATCCTATTGAAGGAGAAGAACCCGAGTTTGAGTTTCCCAATGAGCAATTGTTGAAAATCGAAAAGGATCTATGGACCATGTACTTCTACGGAGCTTTGAACCAATATGGGTACGGGATAGAGATACCTTTGATTACTCCAGATGATTCCCATATCGCTTTGGCATATAAGTTAAGTTTTAAGGATACCAACAATTATGCTGAATATAAAGCTTACTTAGCCGGATTAAAAGCAGCCTTAAAACTAGGGCCGAGAAAGTTGGAAGTTATAAGGGACTCAGCTTTGGTTGTCTCTCAAGTAAAAGGATAATGGAAGGTTAAGGAAGAAAGGTTGATCCAGTACCACTGAGAGCTCAAAATAATGATCCCTTATTTTGAGAATGCGGTGTTTACTCATGTCCCGAGACTACAAAATAAGTTCATTGACGCTTTAGCTACTCTGGCATCAATGATAGACATACCGCATGGAGTAAGAATGAGATCCTTAGAGATTTAGCAATGAGATATACCCGTAATCGGTAATATCGTCGCTATCCAAGAAGTCAATGATGGACTACCCTGGTATCATGACATTTGGAATTTCATTGAGAAGGGAGAGTATCCTAGTCGATCCAGCAAGAAGGATCAAAGAGCTATCAAGTGACTTGTTGCGTAGTTTTTGATCTGTGGGGGGAGAACGTACAAGAGGGGATATCTAGGAGTTAATAAACTCTACGTTGACAGGGAAGAAGGACACGAGTTGATGAGAGGAGTTCACAAAGGCGTTTGTGGACCTCACATGAGTGGGATGATATTGGCTAAGAAGATCCTACGCTAAGGATACTTTTGTATGACGATGGAAACAAATTGTCACCAGTTTATTCGAAGATGCCAAAAATGTCCAGTTCACGCGAACCTCATGCATGTGCCACTTTCTCACCTCTTTAACATGACATTACCTTGGCCATTCCCAGTTTGGGAGATTGACGTGATATGAAGGATCACACCCAAGGGATCGAACAGACATGAGTTTATCCTTGTAGCAATTAACTACTTCACGAAGTGGGTCGAAGCTACCTCCTATTCTATTATGAAAGCTTCCCAAGTAGCCAAGTTCATCAAAGAAGACCTCATCTGACAATACGGGGTTCTGCCCGAGATAATTTTTGATAATTATTCTCACTTCCAAGGAGAAGTTTTGGATCTCTTAGAGGAATATTGAATCACCAATCAGCAGTCTTCTCCGTATAAATCACAAACTAGTGGAGCTGTGGAAGCTGCCAACAAAAATGTGAAGAAGATCTTACAGAAAATGATATAAGGAAGTGAAGATTGGCTGGAGAAGCTGCCATTCGCACTTTAGGGATATCGAACATCGATCAGGACTTCTACTAGAGCAATACCTTATGCATTAGTTTATGAGATGGAAGCAGTCTTACCCATAGAACTGGAGATTCTGTCCTTAAGGATAATGGCCAAAAGTGGTATTTCAGAATCAGATTGGCAGAGGGATAGGTTCGAATAGTTACTTTTGTTCGATGAAAGGAGACTCGGAGCATTATTCAAGGGTATCAAAATAGAATAACTCATAAATTTAAACAGGAAGGTTAAGTCTCAAAATTTGAAAAAAGATGATTTGGTTCTCCACCCCAATATTTGATCCAAAGGGAAAGTTCAAACCTAATTAAGCCTTATCTTATCAAAATCCTGATGTCAAAAGGAACCGCTATCCTTATAGATCTGGATGGGAATGTCTTTTCTACACCAATCAACTCAGGTCAGCCCAAGAGTTTTTATCCCTAAGAGAAAAATAAAAATAAAAAGATAAGCTCGTTGGGTTAAAAATCGTAAAGGCTACCCAGGCAAAAGTTAGAGTAGCCCGCAAGGCCAAAAACCTGAAAAGGCAATCTTGGCAAGAGTTAGGATAATGAAAAGGAGAGTGTCAATACCCGAGTGTAACCCACGCCTCGAACTATGTTATGGCTTGATACTCTTCTTTAGGATGCGTAGGTAGCTTTTATCAGAAGTTCGGCCCAAACCTTTGTTCGAAGCTCTCCTCTATAATCATGTTTCAAATAGTCGATCAATGCAAAAGCTTACTTTAAGTTTTTTTAATAAATTGATTATACTGCAAAAACAAAAATCTAAGGAACAGTTTCAGAAATCATCACAAACTAGAAGCGGGTAAACTTTCATTAAGAAGTTTTACTGATTCAGTTGGTTCTAAAAATAAGAGAGGCTCACAAGTCCTCATCCTAAAAAGCTAAAAAAAAAGAAGAAGAAGAAGAAGAAGAAGAGAAAGAAAACAAAATATTGAGGTACAATGAAGCAAAGTCAAGTCCTTCTCCTCTTTGTGTCTCCTCCCTACCTTGCACTGAGTTGTAATTTTGTCCCTAGCCAAGCCTTGTAGTCCTCAGAAAGCCTGCGGTCAAACACTCTGCCAACCAAAATCATCAGTTGAGATGGTCAAGCCCGCTGGTACTAACCCAAGAAAGGGACTCGATATGTAGAACTGTACAGATGAATCACAGCAGTATCAGGTCTGATCTGAGTATATCCAAATTGATGAAGAATGCGTTATGGATGATAAAAAGTGGCCAATTTCAAGCCAACCGACAGAACCCCCGAATGACCCACAGTGACAATAGTTATGAGAGTTATCTTCAATCAAAGGCATAGCCAAGAGATGTCTTCCCCAGTCAGAGAGCTTAGGTAATCCTTCCCAGCAGCTTCAGTGAAGCAGAGGCTGTAAGTTCGACGATGGATGAATAACTTCATGCTGTAGTTATTGGACATGGGTCTCTCTAAAAAATTCATCTTCTCCAATTGCCAAACCTGAGAAAAATTTAAAAAAAATAAAAGATGAGCAAAATAATAGAGAGAAATACATAAAAAGGAGAGCTAAGTGATAAAAGATAAAGAAAAATACAGAAAAAGGAGAGCTGAGATAGACAAATACAAAAAAAATGAGAGCTGAGTGGAAAAGATAGAGAGAAATACAGGAAAAAGGAGAGCTAAGTGAAAAATAGAGAGAAATACAGTAAAAAGAAAGTCGAGTGAATACCTGTAGCAATAAAGTACTGTCCACGAAGCAAGGGCCACCCTCAGTATGAACCACGTCAAGCCCGAGAAATGTCTCATCAAGGTCTAATGGGACAGGATCCCGACCCTCATGGATCTAATAAGTTACATCCACCAAAAAAGAGCTAGCCCGTCTATCAGAAGAACCCAGAAGAAAATGGGCTAGTAAACAGATACAAAGAGCACAACGACACTGGAGTTGAAGGGTCAAAATTGATCAATGATCTGAGCCACATCAAGAACTCCATCATGAGTAACAAGCGAAGACGCAAGCTAGCGCGCTACGGCTTAAGCAGTTGATCAGATCAGATAGCTCTTTGGGCAACCAACCAAACTCAGCACATCCAATTTCATTCCAATCAACAACTTGGAGGTATGGCTGAGTGACTTAAGGCATTGGTTTGATAAATCGATATACAAGAAGATTGTATCATGGGTTTGAATCCCATTTCGTCTGGCACGAAAGTGGAACGAGCGAGCTAAATTATGTGAGAGAAAGAACCTCTTTGTGGACCACCGACCTCGCATCTAAAATTGCCGCAAAGATGCACTAACCTATCCCTAGGACTCGAGAAAGGCATTGGAACTATGATCTCTTCTCGGCCCAAAATCTCGAGAATAGTGGAAAAGTCCTCCACTGTCGGACATAGCTCCTCGTATCTGAAATGAAATACATGTGCCTCGGGGTCCCGCAACTAGGCTACTCCTAAAAAAAGATGCCGATTGATCCTCATTGTTTGCAAAGAGAATAGCACAAATAGGCCAAAGTTGAGGAAGTTCTTGCGCTTAGCCCGAAAGAAGTCGCCCATCCAAGCCAACAGGGAGTTGTTATAAGAGTGGGCCATGAAAAAAGCAAGAAAAGTGCAAAGATATGCCGAGCGGTGGAGTCTGGAACAATTGCCCCCTTTATAGTGCCAAAAAGGGGAGACCACATAATCAGATTTGATTTTTGAGCCAAAAGCTCCGCCATTAAACATCATGGCCATGAACTCTAATCTTCCATACCACAAACCTTTCAAACATCATGACTGTGAGATATTTCCTCACGGTCGTAACTTTTCCTTCTGCAAAGACTTTGACAGCACTTCCCTTTTTTCTCGCATCCTTGCTAAGAACCTATATGCAACTCGCAACACAAAAATGGGCACACAGGGCAAGTATTCAACTCACAAACATACATCATGCATAATAAAATATTCAAGCAATCGAAAACATGTTTTCATATGTATGAAAAAAGACAAGCATCCACAATGAATATAATGTAATCTAAAGGCACGAAGGCCAGTCCCAATCAAAACAGTAGTGTATACATGTGCAGTGCATCAAGTGTATCCACAGGCACGCAAGCCTAAGTAAAGAAATAGACACGTAGGCCTCCATGAACAAGAAATAAAAGAGAAAAGAAAAGAAGAAGGAAGCAGTAAGGGTCATCACTCGCACCGAGTCCTCTTTCTCTCTTCTAAAACCCCTAGTCCTATGTGAAGCGTTGTCTAGGTCCTAAGTTTGTGAGATGATCCTTAGGTTTTCCCAAGCCCTAGAGGACTAGGCATCCCTCTCTGTCAAACTCTACTCATATGCGAAGCATTATCTAGATCTTAAGTTCGTGAGATGATCCTTAGGTTTTTCCAAGCCCTAGAAGACTAGACATCCCCATTTTCAAGCCCTAGAGGACTAGAAATTCCTTTTTTCCAAGCCCTAGAGCACTAGGCTGTTAGGGTTGATATACTAAAAATTATATTTATAGTATTTAATTTTATTTTTCATAAAATTAATTTTTAATTTTATGAGAATTTTTATGAGTAAAATATATATATATTATTTATTTGTTATGCATGGATGTCCAATACTCTGTATAGTATTTAATCTGTTATGTAGAGTACGATTTATACACAGAAAACTAGATTTTAAGTTCTTACATAATATATGTTTTATGTTCATAGTTTAGATGGATATGGACGTACTATTGGTACGACTGTGGCATAGAGTTTTAGTATGCCTGTCTTGGTTACGGGGAACAGAAAATAGCATCGTCTATTGTTCTGACTCTCTGTGCCAGTACACTTTGTGTGTATTGAACGAGACATTTGGGGTAATTAATTTAGTACTGACTACTG
>JAOTRH010327440.1:0-37271 GCA_034768845.1 Heliamphora exappendiculata
AAAAAATTCTAATTAAAGAATTTTTAAATGTTTGAACCTTTTGAGATAAAAGTTATTTCTTTTTGGCTAAGGTGTCAACTTTGATTGTTCAGAAATGTGTTAACACTTTCATTTTAGAAATATAAAATATTATCTGTTAAAAATATTTATTATTAGAAAATAAATTGTGAAAATTATCAAAATCAAATTAAAAATCCCTTAGGCTAACAGAGCAATTAATGAAAATGCCAATGCTGTGAGCTAAACCTCCTATACCCCAAAGGATTACTTGAGATCGTTTTGTGAGGGCGTTCGGCGAACATTATATGCCTATAACCTACAAATATAAGAAGAAGCAAGAATTCATTAATCTGGAACAAGATAGGATGACTGTAGCAGAATACGAGATGAAGTTTACAGAATTATCATGATATGCCACCCAGCTTATACCCGATGAGGAGACAAGGTGTAAAAGATTAAAATGGGATTGAGTTTTTCGATTAGGACGAGGTCTATGGTTCTCGAGATGAATAGCTATGCAAGTCTGGTGAACAAGGCAAAGATAATCGAGAAAGATGTGAAGGAGGGAGAAGGAAGACGAGAAGACTTCAAGAATAGTAAGTTTGAGAATATCACAACAAGCAAGGTAAGGGGATAAGGCCCTAGGGGTTGTGCCCCAAGGCCACTGACTTTTCGAAGCAGAGTTATCAGTCAACTGCGAGAAATTCCAAGCCTAGAGGGGAATGAGCTAAGAAAGAAACTTCTAAACGAGGAAATGAGATAAAAATGAATGGTTGCTTCAAATGTGGACCCCCTGGCCAGTTTAAGAAGGATTATCCAAGGAACAACCAGGAAATCATTTGCTATCGTTGTGGTGAACCAGGGCCCATTGCTACTCAGTGCAGACATTCTGGGCTACTGACACAATCATCTATAAGAAGCAGAATAGTGGATGAGCCAGTTGGGAGTGTGCAAGACAAGGAAAAAGGACTGATAAAGGCCCCAAAGATTTCGGCACGAGTATTCGTTACCACACGTCAAGTTGCTCAGGCAACGCCCGACGTGGTGATAGGTACACTTATCGCTTTTGATAGAGATACTTATATTCTGATAGACCCTAGATCAACACACTCGTTTGTATTACCCTTTTTCATAACACAAGTAGATGTTGTAAGGATGGAACCAATTCACTGCATGATAACCACAGCTACACCTATTGGAGAAGAAGTGGCCGTTAAAAGTGTGTATAAAGATTATGTGTTGAAGATAGGGGATAAGGAGATATTCGTAGATTTGATGCCTTTGAATATGTCTGGTTTTGACTTGATTCTTGGGATGGACTGGCTATCGTCCTACCATGCGTCGCTAGATTATTTTAGGAAAAGAGTAATCTTTAGGATACCCAGGGAGGAGGAATTCATTTTTCAAGGGGACAAGGGTAGAACACCTATCTGTATCATGTCGGTCATTAAGGCTTCAAAGATGCAGAAAAAGGGTTGCCAGGGGATTTTGGCACACGTAGTGGACACCAAGGTAGAAGAAAATATGCTTTTAGAGGTGCCAGTTGTTTGTGAGTTTCCAAATATTTTTTCAAAGAATTTACCAGGATTACCCCCAGACCGAGAAATGGAGTTTACGATCGACCTCTACCCGGGCACAGCGCCCATATCTATTCTTCCCTATAGAATGTTGCCCGCTGAGTTACTAGAGTTGAATGAATAATGGTAGGAATTATTAGACAAATGATTTATGAGGCCTAGTGTCACACCGTGGAGAGCACTTGTTTTGTTCGTGAGAAAGAAAGATGGAACGTTGAGGATGTGTATTGACTATTGACAATTGAATAAAGTGACTGTTAAGAACAAGTATCTGTTGCCTAGGATAGACGACATGTTTGACCAGTTGCAAGGAGCCAGAGTGTTCTAAAAAATAGACTTGAGATTAGGATACCATCAATTGAAAGTGCGAAAGTTGGATATACCTAAGACTGCCTTTATGACTCGTTATGGGCATTATGAATTTGTTGTGATGCTTTTTGGGTTAACGAATGCATCAGTTGTGTTCATGGAGTTGATGAATCGGGTGTTTAGAAGCAATCTAGACCAATTCGTAATTGTGTTCATGGATGACATTTTTATATATTCTCGAAGTGAAGAGGAATACGGGGAACATTTGAAGATTTTTTTACAGACCTTGAGGAAACATAAGTTGTATGCAAAATTTGGTAAGTGTGTGTTTTAGTTGGATCGGGTGGTATTTTTGAGTCATGTTATATCCGGAGAAGGAATTCAAGTGGACCCAATGAAGGTGGAAGTGGTAGTCAATTGGAAGAGGCCACCTAGCGTGACAGAGATACGAAGCTTATTGGGGTTAGCTAGTTATTACCAGCATTTTATCCGAGACTTTTTCTTGACTCAGTTAACTCATAAGAATGTGAAGTTTGAGTGGTCTGATCAATGTGAGCGAAGTTTTCAAGAGTTGAAGTCAAAACTGGTGTCAGCACCTGTGTTTACTCTTCCGTCAGACAGCGAGGGCTTTGTTGTTTATAACGACGCATCACACCAAGGTTTAGGTTGTGTTTTGATGCAACACAAAAAAGTTATCGCTTATGCGTTCAGAAAGTTAAAACCCCACAAGAAGAATTATCCTAGCTATGATTTAGAGTTAGCCGTAATTGTTTTCGCACTTAAGATATGGGGACACTATTTGTATAGCGTCCCTTGCGAGAACTTTACAGATCACCAGAGCTTAAAGTATATTTTCACCCGAAAAGAGTTAAATTTGAGACAGAGGAGGTGGATGGAGTTGATTAAGAACTATGAATGCATGATCCACTATCATCTGGGAAAGGTCAATGTGGTGGTGGATGCCCTCAGCCGAAAATCAGTAGGAAGTATAGCGCACCTTCAAGCGGTACGAAATGACACTTTTTTTCTGAAATGTGGACGCTTAGAACCAATCTTGCCATAAGAAAGAATGGAAACCTATTAGAAACTTTGAGTGAAAGGCCAACCTTGTTAGACCAAATCTGAGCAGCTCTATTAGCATATAATCAAGTAGACAAGATAAGGGCGGAAGCAACAACGATAGGGAAGATGAAATTTAAAGTTCGGGATAATGTATTGTGGTTTGGCCATAGATTGTATGTGGCCAACAATGAGGAGCTGAGGAGGCATATTTTAGATGAAGCGCATAACTCAACATACACCATGCACCCGGGAAGTACGAAAATGTATTGAGATTTGAAGGAAAGATACTGGTGGAGGGGGACGAAAAAGGCTATAGCAGAGTTCGTGACAAGATGTTTAGCGTGTTAGCAAGTTAAGATCGAACACCATAAGCCAGCGAAATTATTGCAGCCGTTACCTGTACCTGAGTGAAAGTGGGAACACATTACCATGGATTTCGTGATCGGACTACTTCGATCACCTAAGGGGAATGACGTTATCTGTATAATTGTGGATAGGTTGATGAAGACAGCTCACTACCTACCAATAAAGATGACGTCTTCGATGGATCGGTTCGCACGACTTTATATTGATGAGATCGTTTGGCTACACGGGGTACCAATTTCGATAGCATCAGACAGAGACCCACGTCTTACTTCTAAATTTTGGCCATGTTTATAAGAGGCGTTGGGGACTACTCTAAAGTTTAGCATGGATTTTTATCCACAGACTGGCGATTAATTGGAGAGGACAATTCAGACCTTGGAAGATATGCTCAGAGCATGCGTTCTAGACTTTGTTGGAAGCTGGGAGGAACACTTGTCACTGATCGAGTTCGTGTATAGCAATAGTTTTCAGTCCACCATAACGATTGCCCCTTACGAAGCATTGTACGATAAGAAATGTTGAATCCCAATTTGTTGGGAAGAAATCAAAGAGAGAAAGTTTCTTGGACTTGAGATAGTTCAAATCACCACGAACAAGATTAAGTTAATCCGAGAGAGATTGAAGCAATCCTAAGATAGGCAGAAGAGCTATGCAGATAATTGGAGACACGACCTAGAGTTTGTAGTGGGAGACCATGTGTTCCTAAAGATATCGCCATGGAAGGGAGTGATGCATTTTAGGAAGAAAGGAAAACTAAGTCCTCGATACATTGGACGATATGAAATCATCAAGAGAGTTGGTAGCACTGCATATCAATTAGCCTTGCCACCAGATTTAGCAAGATTGCACGAAGTATTTCACGTTTCAATGCTGAGGAAATACATACCAGACCCTTCGAACGTACTAACAACGCAGCCTATTGATTTGAAGCCCGACCTTACATATGAAGAGGAGCCAATAGGAATACTAGAAAAGAAATAACAAATTTTGTGAACAAAAGTCATTCCTTTGGTAAAAGTGTTATGGCGTAGTCACTCGGTCAAAGAAGCCACATGTGAGTGGAAAGAGGATATGCGAAAGAAGTACCCACATCTCTTCGAGGAAGATATGTAAATTTCGAGGACGAAACTTCTTGAAGGAGGGTAGATTGTAATAACCCATATTTGAGAAATGAATAGAAAAGAAAGAGCAACTCAAAATAAACGAAATCTCGAACCCAAATTCGGAAAGAAGAACCGGCCCGACCGTTTAACCTTCTCGAGCTCGAGGACCAGGATGGAGTAAGACCCACATATACATATATTCTAACCGCAATGCTGAGATTAAAAATTCAAATTTTCTAAATTCAAGTCAACTCAAATCAAGAGTTAAGCCCAAAAAGTTAAAAAATGAACCTATGAGAAAATACCTAAAATTTTCCTATAATTAAATAAAGAAAATTATTTATTTTTTAAAAAAGGAAAGCACTAACATGGATGGCCACCCTAGGGACTTGTGCCCAAACTTGGTGGCCAAGTTTTAACAAACTCAAGTAAGGTTAGTTGGAACCAAGCTTAGGCTAGTTACCCTTGGTAAATGAGGCTTCCTTAATAAGCTACCCTCACTAACCTTAGCTATAAAAAGGCAACTTAAACCCCCATTTTCCTTTCCCTATTTTTGGCATAGAGAGAGAAAGGGAGAGAGGAAAGAATACTGAGTTTGGAGTTAGGAGCTATAAAGCTAAGTCATGGCTTCCATCATCAAGAAGTAGTCCACAGCAAGGTAAGAGAGACTCTAATACTTTCGATTTTATACAAATCAAACATCTCTCCCACCACTCTCAAACAGAAATCTAAGATCAAGAATCAAAACACGAACATAAAGGCGTTATGCTGAGATTTTTGAACTGTTTGGTATGAGTGTTGAGTTTTTGAATTGGTATGAGTTTTTCCATGGTTTCATAACTTCTACAGGATCTGGAATTTTGATATACTAGTATACAACACATGCATGCCAAGAAAATGGACCAAATCATGACCCCCAACATGTTAGGTGGCTAGATCTAGTTAGGCCTGAGATTTGTAATTTTTGAGCTCTCTGTCCCGAACTTTGAAAAATCATAGTTAAATATAGACAAATGATCTAAGTGAGTTCTTTATATCCAGACCAATTTTTTGATGCTATCTTTTTTCCAAAATTTTTTTGAACAGTTTTCAGTGAGTAGAACTCGAGATATAATATTTCTACCAAAAGGTATCAGTTTCAAACCAGTATGTATTGCAGACCTAAACATCCCATTTTCAAACGTGATCTGGGCTGAGGTCAAAGCACGAAAGTTGTAGAAAATATGTATATCTAGCTACCCACCACAAATGAGACTAACATATTAAGAGATGAATGGTTAAATCACCGTTGAAAGTCACTATTAAGGTTAAGTGAATTACAGAACCCTTTGGCACACATTTTTGAGAAACCCAAACCCTCTATTTTTAGTGACCATCTTCAAAAGTGATTTTGTTGAAGGGCATAGGTAACATATTAATCTATTCGTTATCCAAAAATCAGATTCAACAACATCTAGATGATCCTACCAACCATTTTAAACCTCTCTGTTTAAAAGTTGATTCTGCCGTATGTTTGATGACTACCAGAACACATTTTACAAAATGGCCTATTTCTCTAACTTTTTTCAAATAATTATCCTGAGCACTATTTATGAGACTTGTAGGAGCTATATTGAACTAAAACATATCCAATTTTAGGCTCGTTTAGACCTCAATTAATGTCACGCCCCGACATCGGGGCACGCGAAAGCCCACCAAAACCATTTAGGAAAATAGGTTTTACAGTTGAATATCAAAATAAATAACATTTGGATAAAAGATCCCCACAGTTCAACTCTCATAAAATTATAAATCATGCAATATCATATATGAATAATAGTATCGCCTCAAGGTGTACAAAACTAGCCATCACAGGCGTTACATGTAAAAGTACATGTACAAAAATAGGAAAAACTACAGCAAGTCTTCCATCACTTCTACAACTAGGTTAACTCATCACGATCACCTGAAAATATTTTTTTAAAAATCTCCCACCATGAGCCGAAGCCCAATAGAACATAGACAGTAAAGCTGTAAAGCAGGCTATGTAATCACACGCACGAGCTCAACCATGGAAGCCAAAAAGGTTTTTCTCTCCAAAAACCAACAGTTTTCCATCAAGCCTCCACGAGCCTCAAAAATGGTTTTATCTCATAAAATCTACGTTTTCCATCCTTCAAACTATGCATATCATCATAACAGATATCATACCACGGTTAAGGAAAAAGCTGTAAACAAATAGTAAGCTCGACTCGGTCCATACGCAACCGAGGAGAAAAGATGTAAATAAAATCCTATGTACCGACTCTGCCCTACAGACAAAGGTAACAACTATAGACTCTCATCCATTACCCTGAACCCACAGGCTTGGTAATGACAAGCTCTATATGGAGTCACAACAACGTACTCAATTTACGGGTCACGCCCGAGGGTCCAGAGCACCCACACAACCACTCAATTTACGGGACCTGAGCCCGAGGGTATAGAGCTCCCAATACACTCAATTTACGGGGACAAACCCGAAGGTACAGAGCACCTATACTATGCACGTTTTCGGACTTATACCGAGGAGCAAGGGAAACCCAATTGAACCAAACCCACTGTCACGGTACATCTAGGGATTACATTTAAAAACCCACAAAATAGTTTATACACCGCAGGAATAGTAGAGATCCCATCCACCAAAGTGGAGATCAAAACGCATTTTCAACAAAATGTTTAAAAGGTAAGACTCAACCCCGCGGGTTAGCTCCAAACCTCCAAAATCACGTTTTTCACCCGATTTCACAAATCACCGTTTTCAAACCTCCTTTTGAAAACCACGGATGTCAACACACCCAAATCATGTATAAAAACTGAGAAAAGGCGTAAAAACCCCCTTTTACGCAAAAATCGAGGTTTACACATGAAAATAACGTTTTATGCATTTTTACCCGGTGAAAGCATACACAGTTACATATATCAACCTAATACAGCAGTAGGGTCTAGAATCCTATCACAGAGAGTCAAGAATTCGATGTATCAAAACTGAACGGCGTCAGAACGAGATTCTGACCGAATATATACGAAGCCCTCAGCCTCGACAGCAAGGATCCACAAAGGAATCAATAAAAACCCAAGCCCCGGGCCCTCAAAACAAGAGAGAAGGCAGAGAAAAAGGGAAAGAAAAAGCTTTTTCCAAACGTCCAGCCCCTGGAAATATATGTAGACACGCCAGAAATCAGTTCAGATGACTAAAGAGCCAGCTTCAGTCGACCGAAGACCCTCAAAATGCGTGCACCGCCACAAGTTCAATCGACCAAACCCCACTGTTCAGTCGACCGAACTCCCAAAAACTAGTTCAATCGATTGAACCTCAGTAAAAAGCTACTGGAATTTTGGTACTGTTTTGGGTCTCGGTTTTGTGAAGGAAAATAAGATTTTTGGTCCAAAATAAGCCAAAAGCCAACCAAACAAGCCTCTGCCAAACCCCAAAAAACGTAAAACACATCTACACATGCCGTTCTACAACTTTAAGGCATAAACAATGCATCGATGTTATCATATACTGGAATAAAAACGTGTCGTATATAAACATATCAAAATTACATGGTTCTGGATCTCACAACTCTCCCCCCTTAAGGAATTTCGTCTCCGAAATTCGCAACAAGGTCACGAGGTAAACAGGTTAGGATATCTGGCACGCATCCTAGTCTAAAGCTCCCACATTGCTTCCTCCACCCCGCGATGATGCCAAAGGAGCTTGACATAAGTAATTGTTCTGCCCCGCAACACCTGCTCCTTTGTATCAAGAATCCTCACTGGTCACACCTCATAGATGGCATCCTCATCAATCCGCAGCTCAGCCCTATCTAATATATATGAAGGATCAGGCTCATACCTCCGAAGCGTAGAAACCTGAAACACGTTATGCACTGATGGTAACTGAGGTGGCAACGCCAAACGGTAAGCAACCTCACCTATCCTATCAAGGATCTCAAATGGTCCAATGAAACGCGGCGATAGCTTCCCTCTACGTGGCGAGACCTTCAGAAACACGTGATCTCCTACAGCGAACTCCGAAGGTCGCCTCCTTTGATCTAGATAACTCTTCTAACGGCTCTGGGCTGCCAGTAAGTGCTGGCGAATCACCGTAACCTTCTCTGTTGTCTCTCGTACCATGTCTAGTCCCAAAATTGTGGTCTCTCCCACATCTGTCCAACACACGGGGGATCTACACGGTCCACCATACAAAGCCTCATACGGTGCCATCCCAATACTGGACTGATAACCGTTGTTGTATGCAAACTCTGCCAACGGTAGATGATCCTCCCACGAACCTCTAAAATCAAGGACACAAGCTCTCAGCATGTCCTCCAAAAATTGTATAGTCCTCTTTGATTGGCCATCCGTCTGGGGGTGAAAAGCAGTACTGAATGTCAACTTCATCCCCAAGGCCTCCTGCAGACTCTGCCAAACACGTGATGTGAAGCGCGGATCTCTGTCCGAAACAATGGACACCGGCACTCCATGCAACCTGACTATCTCTCGAACATACAACTAACTCAGTTTCTCCACTGAATCCTTCACGCGGATGGGAAGAAAGTGTGCAGACTTCGTCAACCTATACCCCACAACCCATACTGTGTCGTGTGCCCTAGGTGACCGAGGAAGTCCTGACACAAAGTCCATCGTGACATGCTCTCACTTCCACTTTGATATTGGCAAGGACTGTAGCAATCCTGCCGGCCTCTGATGCTTCGCCTTTACCTTCTGACAAGTAAGGCACCGAGAAACAAACTGAATCACGTCTCTCTTAATCCTCGTCTAAAAGAACTGACGACGAAGGTCATGGTACATCTTCGTGCCTCCAGGATGCACGACAAGATGAGAATGATGACACTCACATAAAAGATCGGCTCGACATGACTCAGGCACAAACAACCTACCTGCCAATCTCTGACTCTGTTCAGAACCCACAACCCATCCTTATGTATCCTTGCCACTAGCAATGCGGTCTCGTATCATCAGAGCCTCCGGATCCGTCTGCTGGACCTCTAGCACCCGTGTTATCAATGCTGGTCGAGTAACTACAGAAAATAAGGTGGCACCCGTCTGAATCTCCCTGAGGCATAAATCAAACTCCCCAACATCTGTAAGCATGCCTCACTCACGTATAGCCACAGAAGCTAACGATCCGTGAGACCTCCGACTGAGCGCATCAGCCACCACATTGGCCTTACCTGGATGGTATTGCAAGTCAAAGTCGTAATCCTCTAACAACTCCATCCACCATCGCTGGCACAAGTTCAGGTCCTTCTGCAAAAACAAGTATTTTAAGCTCTTGTGATCGGAGAAAATCTCAAAATTCTCACCATACAAAATAGTGACGCCATGTCTTCAAAGCGAAGACTGCGTCTGCCAACTCCAAATCATGCGTAGGATAGTTCCGCTCGTACGTCTTCAACTGTCGGGAACCGTAGGCTACAACCTTACCCTCCTGCATCAAAACACATCCGAGACCGTCATGTGATGCATCACAGTACACAGTATATCCCAAGCCTCGCTCTGGAATGATCAATACTGGCGTGCTAGTCAACCTCGTCTTCAGCTCCTGCAAAGCTGACTCACAAGACTCACTCCAAACAAACACAACTTCCTTCCGAGTCAAACGCGTCATCGGTGCAGCAAGTCTAACAAAGTCCTTCACGAACCGTCTGTAGTAGCCTGCTAAACCCAAAAAATTACGTATCTCAAAGACACTCTTCGGTCGCTCCCAACCTGACACAGCATTAGTCTTTGATGAATTCACAGCTACTCCGTCCGTTGACACTCTGTGTCCCAAAAATCTCACCTCAGGCATCCAAAACTCGCACTTCCCGAACTTTGCGTACAGGCGATGCTCTCTCAGAGTCTGTAGCACGATCCGCAAGTGATCCTCGTGTGCCTCCCTAGTAGGTGAATATATCATAATATCATCCACAAACACCACTACAAAACTGTCCAAGTAAGGGTGAAAAATCTGGTTCATTAGACCCATGAACGTAGCAGGCGCGTTCGTTAGACCGAACGGCATGACCAAAAACTCGTAGTGACCATAGCGAGTCCTAAAAGCAGTCTTCGCTATGTCTTCATCCCTAATCCTCAATTGGTGATATCTTGATCTCATGTCTATTTTCAAGAAGCAACTCGAACCCCTCATTTGATCAAACAAGTCATCTATCCTCGGCATCGGATACCTGTTCTTCTCTGTCACATGGTTTAACTTCCTATAGTCGATACACAAACGCAAAGATCCATCCTTCTTCTTTGCAAAAAGAGCTGGTGCTCCCCAAGGTAAAGTACTCGGGTGTATGAACCCCCTGTCAAGTAACTCCTGTAACTGCACCATGAGTTCACGCAACTCAGCGAGTCCAAAGCGATAGGACGGTATAGAAATGGGAGCAGCTCCGGGAACTAGATCAATAGAGAACTCTACCTCACGGCTCGGTGGCAACTCGAACAACTCCTGAGGAAAGACTTCAGGATAGTTGCACACCACCGGAGGTAACTCTCTGCGAACTCCAACCTCCTCGTCTAACATAAGAGCTGAGAAAAGGAAACTCAGGATGCCCTGGTTCCGCACAGTACTAGGTAAAGACCTCAAACCCTCATCCCGATCTCCCACAAAACAAAAACAATCTCCCTCTGGTGTGCAAATTGTCGCCCTTCGTTAATCGCAATCGATAAAGGCACGATAAGTGGTCAGCTAGTCCATCCCAAGAATGACATCGAACGCAGTCATGTCTAGAATAACGAGGTTAAACTCTAAGCAATGATCGGCGACCTCCAACATGCAGGATCTACAGACAAGTCTCAACTTCACACTCCCACTCACCAGGGTCTCTACACACAAGGTACTACCCAACCAGCCCATCTCTAACCCCAATGTAGACGCAAAAGAAGTAGATATGAATGAACGTGATGCTTCACTGTCGATAAGAATACTGGCCCATGATCAGAAGACTAGAAGAGTACCTCTGATCATAGAGGTGGTAGCAGCAGCATCGGGACCAACCGGTGCTCTAGAAGAACTAGGCTCTGCAAGAACATAAGCTTTGGCCGGTCCATTGTGGCCCTGCACGGCCGACTGCACTGAGGCCCTCCCTCAGCAAAATAGGATGTCTGAGCTCTAGGCTGTGAGTACATCTGTCTTCCATGGCCTGACGGAACAGCTCGTATTCTTGCTGTGCTCTGAATGCACCCTCCTGTGGGGCAATCCCTCCTGATGTGCCCAGACTAGCTGCACTCAAAACATATTGTTGGTCCCCTCCCCTGTGCCTGCGACTGTGACTATGCCTGAACAGGCGCTACACTCCTGCACTCACTGCACGATGCCCTGGCCGCTGGCATCTGTGAAAAAGAGGCCCTCTCTGATCTGACCTTTCCGCTGTCCCCGATTGTATCTCTCTCGGCGCGTCTCATCTAGAGTATCCTCCACCTTCATGACGGTCTCCACTAACTCTGTAAAAATCATCAGCATGAGTGCGGACACTCTATCTCGAATAGCGGATCTCAAACCCCTCTCGAACCGCTTTGCACGGAACTCATCAGTCAGCACGATCTCCTATGAAAATCTGGATAGGAGAGTAAACTCAGCCTCATACTCAAGCACTTCATCGTCCCCTGCCTCAGAAATAGGAAGTCCTCTCTATAGCGATCCCTCGGAGTCGCTGGAAAGCATTTCTCCAGAAATACCTTCGTGAACGCATCCCAGGTGCCTGCCACTGTGGTCTTGGAAAACTTTCACCACATATGAGCACTCCCTCTCAGCTGGAAGGCAGCACATATAACCTTCAGATCATCCTCCTCAATTTGAAGCGAATCCAAGATCCTGGAAACCAACTCCGGCCACTCAGTGGCAACCGTGGGATTTAGATCCACAGAAAAGGTAAGAGGGTTCAGACGGCAAAACTTGCACATCGCAACCGTCGCCCTCGGCTCAGGTATGGTCTCTCTCGCCCTAGAGGCCTCAGCCAGTTGCCGGATGGAGCCGACCATCTCACGCAACAGATCTCCCTCAGCAACAGGTCCTTAGGGTGCATTAGCATCCCCAACATCTGAGACTGGAACGTTCCTTCGGCCAGAACCACAGCCACGGCCTCGGCCTCGTCCTCCCCGCGTGGACATAATTCTATACGAAAGCAACATAACCGGATAAGAATCCATAGAACATGTTATTGCTAATGTAAAGGACAGATAAGCATGCTAACACATAGCCACGTAATAACATGTCATCTCATCTCACATACCGAGGTGAATCAACAAGAAAGACTCGTCCATCTGGTTAACCTACTTAGATGCCTTGTTAGAAATCACGTCCGCGAAATGCGTCTCTAACATGGCTCCCAAGTATGGTAACCCAAACGCCCGAAGGCAAGATTAATCAATCCTAAGGTCCAACCTCCATACCCACATATACACAATCATCATGCTGAATAGGATATCATGCTATGTTAGGAAAACACTGTAACACATGCAATCAAGCACACATACATCCTCACAAAGGTGATGTACCCTCTTTTCCATGGCCCATAGGTATTCGAATCCAAAGCTCTGATACCAAGTTGCCATGCCCTGACATCCGGGTCACGCGAAAGCCCACTAAAATCATTTAGAAAAATAGGTTTTACAGTTAAATATCAAAATAAATAACATTTGGATAAAAGATCCCCACAGTTCAACTCTCATAAAACTGTAAATCATGCAATCTCATACATGAATAATAGTATCGCCTCAAGGCGTACAAAACCAGCCATCACAGGCGTTACATGTAAAAGTACGTGTACAAAAATAGGAAAAATTATAGCAAGTCATCCATCACCTCTGCAACTAGGTCAACTCGTCACGATCACCTGAATTTTTTTTTCAAAAAATCCCGCACCTTGAGCCGAAGCCCAATAGAACATAGATAGTAAAACTGTAAAGCAGGCTATGTAATCACACGCACGGGCTCAACTACGGAAGCCAAAAAGGTTTTTCTCTCCAAAAACCAACAGTTTTCCATCAAGCCTTAACGGGCCTCAAAAACGGTTTTATCTCATAAAATCCATGTTTTTCATCCTTCAAGCAATGCATATCATCCTAATAGATATCATGCCACATTTAAGGAGAAAGCTGTAACAAACAGTAAGCTCGAGTCGGGCCATACGCAACCGAGGAGAAAAGATGTAAATGAAATTCTATGTACCAACTCTGCCATACAGACAAAGGTAACAACTATAGACTCTCATCCATTATCCTGAACCCACAGGCTTGGTAATGACAAGCTCTATACGGAGTCACAACAACGTACTCAATTTACGGGTCACGCCCGAGGGTCCAGAGCACCCACACAACCACTCAATTTACGGGACCTGAGCTCGAGGGTACAGAGCACCCAATACACTCAATTTATGGGGACAAACCCGAAGGTACAGAACACCTACGCTGCGCACGTTTCCGGACTTACTCTGAGGAGCAATGGAAGCCCAACTCAACCAAATCCACTGTCACGATACATCTAGGAATAACATTTAAAAACCCCTAAAATAGTTTATACACCACAGGAATAATAGAGATCCTATCCACCAAAGTGGAGATCAAAACCCATTTCCAACAAAACGTTTAAAAGGTGAGACTCAATCCCGCGGGTTAGCTCCAAACCTCCAAAATCACGTTTTTCAGTCGATTTCACAAATTACCGTTTTCAAACCTCCTTTTGAAAACCACATATGTCAACATACCCAAATCATGTATAAAACTGAGAAAATGCATAAAAATCCACTTTTACCCAAAAATCGAGGTTTACACATGAAAATCACCTTTTATGCATTTCTACCCGGTGAAAGCATACACAGTTATATATATCACTCTAATACAGCAGTAGGATCTAGAATCCTACCACGGAGAGTCAAGAACTCGACGTCTCAAAACTGAACGGCATTAGAACGAGAATCCGATCGGATATATACGAAGCCCTCAACCCCAATAGCAAGGATCCACAAAGGAATCAACAAAAACTCAATCCCCAGGCCCTCAAAACTAGAGAGAAGGCAGAGAAAAAGGGAAAGAAAAAGCATTTTCCAAAACGTCTAGCCCCTGGAAATATATATAGACATGCCAAAAAGCAGTTCAGTCGACTGAAGAGGCAGCTTTAGTCGATTGAAGCCCCTCAAAATGCGTGCACTGCCACAAGTTCAGTCGACCGAACCCCCTGTTCATTCGACCAAACTACCAAAAAACGACTGAACTGGACCCCCCAGTCGACCGAACCTTTGTAAAAAGCTACTGGAATTTTGGTACTATTTTGGGTCTCGATTTTGTGAAGGAAAATAAGGTTTGTGGTCCAAAACAAGCCAAAATCCAACCAAATAAGCCTCTGCCAAACCCCGAAAAGTGTAAAACACATCTACACATGTTGTTCTACAACTTTAAGGCACAAACCAATCATCGATGCTATTATATACTGGAACAAAAACGTCACGCATATAAACATCTCAAAATTACAAGGTTTCGGAATTTCGTCCCCCTCTTAAGGAATTTTGTCCTTGAAATTCGCAACAAGGTCACGAGGTAAACAGGTCAGGATATCTAGCACGCATCTTAGACTCAAGCTCCCACATCGCTTCCTCCACCCCACGAAGATGCCAAAGGACCTTGACTTAAGCAATTGTTCTGCCCTGCAACACCTGCTCCTTTGTATAAAAAATCCTCACTGGTCGCTCCTCATAGATGGCATCCTCATCAATCCGCAGCTCAGCCCAATCTAATACATGTGAAGGATCAAGATCATACCTCCGAAGCATAGAAACGTGAAACACGTTATGCACTGATACTAACTGGGGTGGCAACACCAAACGGTAAGCAACCTCACGACCTATCCTATCAAGGATCTCAAATGGTTCAATGAAACGTGGTGATAGCTTCCCGCTACGACCAAACCTCATCAAACCTCTACGTGATGAGACCTTCAGAAACACGTGATCTCCCACAGTGAACTCCGAAGGTCGCCTCCTCTGATCTGGATAACTCTTTTGACGGCTCTGGGCTGTCAGTAAGCGCTGGCGAATCACCATAACCTTCTTTGTCGTCTCCCGTACCATGTCTGGTCCCAAAACTGTAGTCTCCCCCACATCTGTCCAACATATGGACGATCTACATGGTCTACCACACAAAGCCTCATATGGTGCCATCCCAATACTGGACTGATAGCCGTTATTGTATGTAAACTCTGCCAACGGTAGATGATCCTCCCTCGAACCTCTAAAATCAAGGACACAAGCTCTCAGCATGTCCTCCAGAATCTGTATAGTCCTCTCTGACTGGCCATCCGTATGGGGGCGAAAAGCAGTACTGAACGTCAAGTTCATCCCTAAGGCCTCCTATAGACTCTGCCAAAGACGTGATGTGAAGCGCGGGTCTCTGTCTGAAACAATGGACACCAGCACTCCATGCAACCTGATTATCTCTCGAACATACAATTGACTCAGTTTCTCCACTGAATCCTTCACGCGGATGGGAAGAAAGTGTGCAGACTTCGTCAACCTATCAACCACAACCCATACGGCGTCGTGTGCCCTAGGTGACCGAGAAAGTCCCGACACAAAGTCCATCGTGACATGCTCCCACTTCCACTATGATATTGGCAAGGAATATAGCAATCCTGTCGGCATCTGATGCTCCACCTTTACCTTCTGACAAGTAAGGCACCAAGAAATAAACTGAATCACGTCTCTCTTCATCCTCGTCCAAAAGAACTGACGACGAAGGTCATGGTACATCTTCGTGCCTGCAGGATGCACGGCAAGATGAGAATGATGACACTCACGCAAAAGATCGGCTCGACATAACTCAGGCATAAATAACCTGGCTACCAATCTTAGACTCTGATCAGAACCCACAACCCATCCTGATGTATCCTCGCCACTAGCAACGCGGTCTCGTATCATCTGAGCCTCCTGATCCGTCTGCTGGACCTCTAGCACACGTGATATCAATGCTGGTCGAGTAACTACAGAAAATAAGGTGGCACCCGTCTCAATCTCTATGAGGCACAAATTAAACTCCCCAACATCTGCAAGCATGCCCCACTCACGTATAGCCACAGAAGCTAACAATCCGTGAGACCTCCGACTGAGCGCATCAGCCACCACATTGGCCTTCCCTTGATGGTATTGCAAGTCAAAGTCGTAATCCTCTAACAACTCCATCCACCATCACTGGCACAAGTTCAGGTCCTTCTGCGAAAATAAGTATTTTAAGCCCTTGTGATCAGAGAAAACCTCAAAATGCTCACCATACAAATAGTGATGCCATGTCTTCAAAGCGAAGACGACCGCTGCTAACTCCAAATCATGCGTAGGATAGTTTCGCTCGTGCGTCTTCAACTTTCGAGAATCGTAGGCTACAACCGTACCCTCCTCCATCAAAACACATCTAAGACCATCATGTGGCGCATCACAGTACACAGTATATCCCAAGCCTCGCTCTGGAATGGTCAATACTGGCGCGCTAGTCAACCTTGTCTTCAGCTCCTAAAAAGCTGACTCACAGGACTCACTCCAAACAAACACAACTTCCTTTCGAGTCAGACGCGACATCGGTGCACCAAGTCTAGCAAAGTCCTTCACGAACTGTTTGTAGTAGCCTGCCAAACCCAAAAAATTGCGTATCTCAAAGACACTCTTCGGTCGCTCCCAACCTGACACAGCATCAGTCTTTGACGAATCCACAGCTACTCCATCCATCGACACTACGTGTCCCAAAAATCTCACCTCAGGCATCCAAAACTCGCACTTCCCAAACTTTGCGTACAGGCGATGCTCTCTCATAGTCTGTAGCACAATCCGCAAGTGATCCTCGTGTGCCTCCCTAGTAGGTGAATATATCAGAATATCATCCACAAACACCACTACAAAACTGTCCAAGTAAGGGTGGAAAATCCGGTTCATCAGACCCATGAATGTAGCAAGCGCGCTCGTCAGACCGAACGACATGACCAGAAACTCGTTGTGACCATAGCGAGTCCTAAAAGTAGTCTTCGCTATGTCCTCATCTCTAATCCTCAATTGGTGATATCCCGATCTCAAGTCTATCTTCAAGAAGAAACTCAAACCCCTCAGCTGATCAAACAAGTCATCTATCCTCGGCATCGGATACCTGTTCTTCACTGTCACCTGGTTTAACTTCCTATAGTCGATACACAAACGCAAAGATCCATCATTCTTCTTTGCAAAAAGAGCTGGTGCTCCCCAAGGTGAAGTACTCGGGTGTATGAACCCCCTGTCAAGTAAATCATGTAACTGCACCTTGAGTTCACGCAACTCAGCGAGTGCAAAGTGATAGGACGGTATAGAAATGGGAGCAACTCTGGGAACTAGATCAATAGAGAACTCTACCTCACGGCTCAGTGGAAACTCGAACAACTCCTGAGGAAAGACATCAGGATAGTCGCACACCACATGAGGTAACTCTCCACGAACTCCAACCTCCTCGTCTAACATAAGAGATGAGAAAAGGAAACTCAGGTTGCCCTGGTTCTGCACAGTACTGGGCAAAGACCTCAAACCCTCATCTCGGTCTCCCACAAAACAGAAATAATCTCCTTCCGGTGTGCAAATCGTCACCCTCCGTCGATCGCAATCGATAAAGGCACGATAGGTGGACAGCCAGTCCATCCCTAGAATGACATCGAACGCAGTCATGTCTAGAATAACAAGGTCAAACTCTAAGCAACGACTGGAAACCTCCAACACGCAGGATCTACAGATAAGACTCAACTTAACACTCCCACTCACCGGGGTCTCTACACACAAGGTACTACCCAACCAGTCCATCCCTAACCCCAATGCAGATGCAAAAGAAGCAGATATGAACAAACCTGATGCTCCAATGTCGATAAGAACACTGGCCCATGATCTGAATACTAGAAGAGTACCTCTGATCACAGAGGTGGTAGCAGCAGCATCGGGACCAACCGGTGGTCTAGAAGAACTAGGCTCTGCAAGAACGTAAGCTCTGGCTAGTCCACTATGGCCCTGCACTGCCGAATGCCTGCCCGACTGCACTGAAGCTCCTCCCTCAATAAAACAGGACGACTGAGCTATAGGCTATGAGTACATCTGTCTCCCCTGGCCTGACGGAACAGCTGGTATTCCTGCTGTGCTATGAATGCTCCCTCCTCTGGGTCAATCCCTCCTGATGTGCCCAGATTGGCCACACTGAAAACATATCACTGGTCCCCTCCTCTGTGCCTCCGACTGTGACTGTGCCTGAACAGGCGCTGCACTCCTGCATGCAGTCGCACGATGCCCTAGCCACTGGCATCTGTGACAAAGAGGCCCTCTTTGATCTGACCTCCCCATTGAAGCTACGGGAGGTGTGGATGCAGAAGACTGGGATAGATACGACGTCACTGGATGTGAACTCGAACCAGATGTCCATCGACGCTTGCTGTCCCTGCGCCCCTGATCCTGTGAGCATCCCCCACCTCATTGTCCCCGATTGTCTTTCTCTCGGCGCGTCTCATCTAGAGTATCCTCCACCTTCATGGAGGTCTCCACTAACTCTATAAAAATCGTCAGCCTGAGTGCAGACACTCTATCTCGAATAGCGGATCTCAAACCCCTCTCGAACTACTTTGCACGGAACTCATCAGTCGGCACGATCTCCTGTGCAAAACTGGATAGGCTAGTAAACTCAACCTCATACTCAAGAACTGTCATCGTCCCCTACGTCAGAAACAGGAAGTCCTCTCTGTAGCGATCCCTCAAAGTCGCTGGAAAGTATTTCTCCAGAAATACCTTCGTGAACGCATCATAGGTGCCTGCCACTGTGGTCTTGGCGAACTTCCACCACATATGAGCACTTCCTCTCAGCTGGAAGGCAGCACATATAACCCTAAGATCATCCTCCTCAATCTGAAGCGAATCCAAGATCCTGGTAACCAGCTCCAGCCACTCAGTGGCAACCGTGGGATTGGGATCCCCAGAAAAGGTAGGAGGGTTCAGACGGCAAAACTTGCGCCTAGAGGCCTCAGCCAGTTACCGGATGGAGCCGACCATCTCACGCAACAGATCTCCCTCAGCAACAGGTCCTTAGGGTGCATTAGCATCCCCAACATCTGGGACTGGAATGTCCATTTGGCCAGAATCACGGCCACGGCCTCGACCTCGGCCTCGTCCTCCCCGCGTGGACATAATTCTATACGAAAGCAACATAACAGGATAAGAATCCATAGAACATGTTATTGCTAACGTAAAGGACAAATAAGCATGCTAACACATAGCCACGTAATATCATGTCATCGCATCTCACATACCAAGGAGAACCAAGAAGAAAGACTCGTCCATCTGGATAACCTACTTAGATGCCTTGCTAGAAATCACGTCCGCAAAACGCGTCTCTAAAATGGCTCCCAAGTACGTTAACCCAAACGCCCGAAAGCAGGACTAATCAATCCTAAGGTCCAACCTCCATACCCACGTATACACAATCATCATGCTGAATAGGATATCATGCTATGTTAGGAAAACGCTATAACACATGAAATCAAGCACACATACATCCTCACAAGGTGATGTACCCTCTTTCCCATGGCTCATAGGTATTCGAACCCAGAGCTCTGATACCAAGTTGTCACGCCCCGACATCTGGGTCACGCGAAAGCCCACCAAAACCATTTAGGAAAATAGGTTTTACAGTTGAATATCAAAATAAATAACATTTGGATAAAAGATCCCCACAGTTCAACTCTCATAAAATTGTAAATCATGCAATCTCATACATGAATAATAGTATCACCTCAAGGCGCACAAAACCAGCCATCACAGGCATTATATGTAAAAGTACATGTACAAAAATAGGAAAAACTACAGCAAATCTTCCATTACCTCTGCAACTAGGTCAACTCGTCACGATCACCTAAATTTTTTTTTTAGAAAATTCCACACCGTGAGCCAAAGCCCAATAGAACATAGACTGTAAAGCTGTAAAGCAGACTATGTAATCACACGCACGGGCTCAACCACAAAAGCCAAAAAGGTTTTTCTCTCAAAAAATCAACAGTTTTCCATCAAGCCTCCACGGGCCTAAAAAATGGTTTTATCTCATAAAATCCAACTTTTCCATCCTTCAAAATATACATATCATCCTAACAGATATCATGCCACAGTTAAGGAGAAAGCTGTAAACAAACAGTAAGCTCGACTCGGGCCATACGCAACTGAGGAGAAAAGATGTAAATGAAATCCTATGTACCAACTCTACCCTACAGACAAAGGTAACAACTATAGACTCTCATCCATTACCCTGAACCCACAGGCTTGGTAGTGACAAGCTCTATACGGAGTCACAACAACGTACTCAATTTACGGGTCACGCCCGAGGGTCCAGAGCACCCACACAACCACTCAATTTACGGGACCTGAGCCCAAGGGTACAGAGTACTCAATACACTCAATTTACAGGGACAAACCCGAAGGTACAGAGCACCTATGCTGCGCACGTTTCTGAACTTACACTAAGGAGCAATGGAAGCCCAACTCAACCAAATCCACTGTCACGATACATCTAGGGATAACATTTAAAAACCCCCAAAATAGTTTATACACCACAGGAATAATAGAGAACCCATCCACCAAAGTGGAGATCAAAACCCATTTCCACCAAAACGTTTAAAAGGTGAGACTCAACCCCGCGGGTTAGCTCCAAACCTCCAAAATCACGTTTTTCACCCGATTTCACAAATCACAATTTTCAAACCTCCTTTTGAAAACCACGGACGTTAACACACCCAAATCATGTATAAAAATTGAGAAAATGCGTAAAAATCTACTTTTACCCAAAAATCGAGGTTTACACATGAAAATTACGTTTTATGCATTTTTACCCGGTGAAAGCATACACAGTTACATATTTCACCCTAATACAACAGTAGGGTCTAGAATCCTACCTCGGAGAGTCAAGAACTCGACGTCTGAAAATTGAACGGCGTCAGAACGAGAATTCGACCGGATATATACGAAGCCCTCGGCCCCGATAGCAAGGATCCATAAAGGAATCAACAAAAACGCAATCCCCGGGCCCTCAAAACTAGAGAGAAGGCATAGAAAAAGGAAAAGAAAAAGTTTTTTCCCAAACGTCCATTCCCTGGAAATATATATAGACACACCAAAAAGCAGTTCAGTTGAGTAAATAGGCAGCTTCAGTAGACTGAAGCCCCTCAAAACGCATGCACCGCCAAAACTTCAGTCGACTGAACCCCCATGTTCTGTCGATCGAACTCCCAAAAACCAGTTTAGTCGACTGAATTGGACCCCCCAGTCGACCGAACCTCAGTAAAAAGCTGCTAGAATTTTGGTACTGTTTTGGGTCTCGATTTTGTGAAGGAAAATAAGATTTTTGGTCCAAAACAAGCCAAAAGCCAACAAAACAAGCATCTGCCAAACCCCGAAAAGTGTAAAACACATCTACACATACTGTTCTACAACTTAAGGCATAAACCATGCATCGATACTATCATTTACTGGAATAAAAACGTCACGTATATAAACATCTCAAAATTACAAGGTTCCGGGTCTCACAATTAATACCCCAAAATCGAGACCAATTGATTCCCCATTTTCTATAAATTTTTTGTACAAGTGTTGAACCATTTTTGCTTGTGTGAATTAATTCACCTACTTACTTTGGGATATGACCTTATTGTTAGACATAAAAGTTGTATAAAACATTTTTATCTAAACTATGACAAAAAATCAGAACCTAACGCCAAGTCAAAGTACCTCAAAATGCTGTTGTACTATAAAAATTGATGGTTGAGAGTGATTGATAAATGGTTAAGTTAAATTCTTAAACAAGAGAAGGCTTGAGCCAGTGCTTAATGTCTTTTAAACCTAAAAATCAAGTAACCATGGTCCCTAAGACCAAAGAAAGAATTCAACCGTCTGAATCATTTTAGTACTTTACGTAATAAGAGGGGCAGAACTCCATGTTGACGGATAAGCTGTGTTTGCTTGCTAGGCACGGAGGTTTTATTACTCGAGGGGCAAGCTTAGCTCGTTGGCGAAAGTTCTGTTCGTACGTGTATAAGATAAGATGAGAGTACTTAGCCATTATCATGAACATGAATCTATGTGAATGATGCTTTTAAATGCTTTGATGCTCATGGTTTGAATTATGACAAGTTTTGAAAGCGTGAACTATTATTTCCAATGCCATGATATTTTTACTTCCAATGTGTTATCCATGATCTTTCGAAGAAGTATGATCCTTATAAAAGTACTATCAATGTTGTGTGATTGTTCCAAAGTGCCAAGTAACAATGATTTTTGGCTTTTTATATCCCGTTATGAGAGAGGTTACTCAACTATGGATTTTTCATTTGTTCCTATAGGAGAGGTTTTCCATTAAGTGGGGGTTACTTTCCTTTAAGGCTTTTGGGCTGAGTCCCAGGTTTTAGCACATACCACTTGTGCTTGGTGGAGAGTGACCCTCATTTTATCACGTTACTATCCGTGCATTGAGAATTGAGGTTACAGTACTATCGGAACTCCTAGTCACGAGGTTGATGACTACTGAACACTGTTGGGGATTGGGTTTATTTTTAAGAAATTGGTTATTCATTAAATTGTTGCAGTTTTGCCAATGATATATTTTTGCCATACTGAAAAAGTTCGTAAAATCTGTGATATTTTTATGTCAGAGCAAATGCATCGGTTTCTATGATTTTGTGAAAAGTATGATGAACTATTTTCTAAAAGAATTTTTAGTTATCTTTATCTACATTACTTTCTTTTTCTGTTCATGATAATGCTAAGTGCATTCTCCTATAACCTCTGTGGTTGCAGATAATAGGAACGGCTAGGAGTTGGTCCTCCACATGCGTAGTTAAGTAGCCTTTGAAGTTCGAAGCTGATGTCAAACGTTGTTTTGGTCCCGTTATCTTTTGTTTAGTTTTGTACTCAGTAAAACATCTTATGATGGGAACTAAGGTTTTGTTAAATTAGAAGCAATATATGCCATTGGGATGGTGTATCCCTAAAAACTTATGCTTACCTATTTTATGAAGGCTTATGTTTGTTTTGGAAGTACATAGATTGGTCTCGTAATATTATTTTAAGCCTTGTCTTTTTTCCATGGCTGTCGTGCCTGAGACGGGATTATATACCTCTTCATAGGTCGAATACCGTGCAGGAGTGCGGTGTGACACCTTCAGTGGATCAAAGATGCTTGAGCCAAACTGTTTAAGCCCAAGGAGTCCAAAGAAGATAAGGCAGCCAGACTAAGGAGAGAAGAAGATCTTGCCTTAGCCGCAACCTTTGCAGCCCTTGAAGAACAAGAGAAGTCATTAAAACGTGAAATGGCAACCAAAGAGTGTGCAACTAAGAAAAAGAAGGTGGCTGAGGACAAGAAGATGAAGAAGAAGTAGTTCAACGACCTCTGATTTTTGCTAAGTCAAAAAAAAGGAGAAAAAAAAACAAGAAGACAGAAGAAAATGAGAAAGAAGAGAAGAAAATGAAAAAGATTAAGAAGAATGATGTTTTTAAAATTATTTTGGGAAGGAGAAGATGTAACATTCAAACAAACATACAATTTTTGTTTTTGTTTTTGGTTTTGCTGTCAATGATGTGTGATTGCTTTTGTAAACATACATTTGATAGTTGATGGTTGTTGGTTTTAGAAAACTTTTGAAATATTGTTGTAAGGATTTCATCTTTCGTGAATGGAAACATTAAATCTTATACCAACTATTGAATGATTGAGTTGCTTTGAAAATCGTATTGATATATCAAGTGTTGATCTGTTGCCATATTGAGATTGTTGAATGTTTGATCTTTTTAAATTCAATCTTCATAAATGTTTTTTATTATATATCAATTTTCTAGATTTCAAATTGTAGGTATTGCTTTTGCAAAATCTGTTGAATATCTTATTCTGTTGAATGCCATATTGTTGTGGTTGCGCATCTTGATTAAGGTAAAGAGATAAGGGGAGTACCCTTGTCCAAAGTCTTTTTAAGTGTTTTGTAGAAAATGTTGTAATCAACAAAAAATAGGAGATTGTTAACCCAGGACATTTTAAATTAATTTTGATGATTTTAATAATTTATTTTTTTAATTAAATTAATTTTAAAAGGATTATATTTAAATATTTCTAAAAAAGGTAGTATCGACACTACATGTCAGATGAGTCGACACCTTATGCCATTTGTAATATCACAGATTACGATGCAAGAAATATAGGCACCATTGCAAGGAATATAGGCAACATTGCTAAATTTCAATAAAATAGTACAATAATGATAATGCACTATAAAATAAAGAACTAGAATCTACGAAACTATGAAACCCGATCAAACTATAGAAAAAGGATAACTAGTTTATGTAGACATCCTAATTTGACTCCGCTCAATCTTAGGTGAATTCGATGATGAAAACAGGTGGAATAGTGCTTCAGTTCGATCATCGGGAAGTGATCTAAGTGTGGTATTTGAACCCAGAACCTTCAAATCAATGAAATTTTGTCGAACCATCAAAACTTGCTGTCCAAGTAAGGTGACCGCCATGTTCTTTGCGGCGACCGCCACCTCCAAACCGGCGACCGCCAACTTTCATTGTGGTGACCGCCAATAGAACCTTGTGGAACCTTTCAAAAACATGGCGACTGCCAACTTGTATTGTGGCGACCTCCAAGTCTAAATGGCCTGACATGTCTTAGAACGTGACAGCATCTCATTGGTTGAAAAACTCTATAAATACTGTACCACTGGTACAATTTCAGGGACAAAAATTAGAGAGAGGTTTAGAGAGAGAAACTCTGCCGAGTCGCCAAGCCATTCGAGTCCCGACGTCGAAGCCCCGCCGAAATACCGAGATTCGAACCTCCGTCGCCTACATTGAAGTCTTGCTTGGATCACCACTCGAGGATTGAACCATTGAAGTACATTCCCGACTTGAGGATTCTCCGACAATCTAGGTACCTCGTTTGGATTCCCGATCCTTCTAGCTCCATTTTCTATTTTTTGGAGTGATCGGTTTAACTTTCAATTTCAATTTGCATATTTCTTTTGTTTACATAATTAAACTCGTTTATTGTTTAAATTGGCTTATGTAATTGGTTCATTGTTTAGTTATTAACTTCCTCTTATTCACATTTAACACATTTGTTATTTTTTTTTCTTTAATTCATTAATTAGTGCTAATATAATTTGATAATACGACTAAATAATGTCGTTATTGTTACAATAAAAGCACTTACAAAACAATAGTTGCAATTGTCAATATTGCACCTATTTAATGATAATTTTTCTTTTAATTTTAATTTAGTATTTTCTTTGTTAGTATTTTATTTATTTCTTTCTTTTCTTTCTTTTCTAGACTAGTTAATAGTTAATTTAATGCTGTTAATTTTTTTTCTCTTTTTTTTATACTAATGTCCATTTTAGTTTAATATATTTTTTCTTTTAGCATTAATGTAATTTTCCTTCAATGCATTATTTTCTTTTCTTATAATATTAGTTTAATATTCTTTTTCTAACATTTTATTTTTTTCCATTACTAGTTTTAAATTTCTTTATAATGTCTTATTTTCTTTTTCTTTTTCTCTTAGTGTTAATTTAAATTTTTCCTTATTAGTGTTTCTTTTCTTTATTGTTAGCCATTGTTTTCTTTTTCTCTTAGTTCTTTTCTCTTTATCTTTAATGTTAACATTGTCATTTTATTAAACCCAAAAATTACAAAAAGACTTTTAAGTTAATTATCACCTTTAAATGGCATAATAATTTTTTATCATTCTTTTCATTTCTTTTTCTTTCTTCTCTTTTCTTTTCTTTTCCATTTATTATGTAAATGGTTAGGTTCTCTTTTAATAGTATTTTCTAACCATTTTATTTGACATCTTTTACAAACTTCTTCTTCAAACTCTCTTTTGTTAAAACACATTTATCTTTGTTTTATTTGTTAGTAGACTTTCTTTCTTGTGCATTTTTCATTTTTAGTGCTTATCATGTTCATATTTTCCTTTTTAAAAGAATGTTATGCATGTTTTGGTTTTTTTTTTTAAATGCATGTTTAGAGTAGTTTAGGTCTTTTTGTAGCAAATCATATTTATGTAATTTTAGCATCTTTAGCCTAATCTAACTTTTTTATTTGAATCATGCTAGTTTAGATGATTTTGATAAAGTTGCATGTGGGAGTGTTCCATGTATCATTTAATTAGAAATTGCATGCCATAGGACTTAAGATTTTTATTTTGATATTTTTTTTATTTTGCGTTATATATACGTATGTTATGTATTTTTTATATTTGATTTTGAATATTCTCTTTTTATCTCTATTTTCTTTATTTGCATGTATTTAAAAAATTATATTAAAGAACCAATGATGATTAGTAGAGGCCAACCTACGGTTGGGCGAAGGGGTGCCTAACACCTTCTCCGATTTGTACCTTAGCCCCCGAACCCTTTTTCTCTGGTTAACATTTTAAAGATCAGTAAGCCATTTTTGTTTTTCTTAGTTTTTCTCAAAAACTAAGTGGCGACTTTATTTTCAATAAAAGAAATTTTCAAAATTTGATTTTTAAGGTGTTAAGATATTTTTCGAAACATCTTTGAATTTTTTTATTTTTGAAACGTTTTCCAAAATCCAAAAATCCCAACGCCACAGTTTGAAACTACAATAAAACATGCTTTAGATTTAGAAATTACTAATTAAGCACAAAATTAAGAAGTATGCATGCAATCGAAAATGTAACCCGACATCTTCACATAAGAAGAGAGTGAAGTGAGAAGCGTCAAGGATCTTACAGAATACTTGAAGCGTAACCTGGGTGAATTCTCAAGTCAGAAGAATAGAGCTTAATTGTCCAATCCTCGAGGAATGCTCCAATTCCAATCAGTAAGTTAGGAATTCGGTAGAGTATAGGCATAATGCAGCTCGTGCGTCTGCGAAGAAGCAGGGTGCTGGCATCAAAAATTGTAGTCTCTCGGTACTTCGACAGAGTATCTCTCACTCAAAATTTTTTTCCTGAAAAATGTACATGGGGTACGGTATTTATAGAATTTATCGACCAATGAGATGTTGACACGTTTTGGGACATGTTAAGGTTTTTCAAGGTGGCAGTCGCCACATCATGAGTTGGCGGTCGCTACTTCAGAAGAGTTTTCGCAAGCTTCATATGGCGGTCACCCCTATGCAAGGTGGCGGTCCCATGGTTGGAGTTGGCGATCACTACTTCAAGCTAGGGTTTTCACAAGTTTCTCAAACGGTCACCATAATGCAAGGTGGCGACATCATGGTTGTAAGGTGGCAATTCTAGGTTCAAGTTGGCGGCTATAGGTTTGGACATTGTGGATTCACTGGTTCAAAGATTTTGATCATTAGGTTCAAACACTGAGCTTGGATCACTTTCTGAAGACATTTAGAAGCACCATTTCACTTGTTTTCATCATCGAATTCCTTTGAATTAACCTAAGATTGGAAGGATCAAATTGGGGTGTCTACAATTGCTCCTTTTTGATATAACTTGCATAAAAACGCATGATGCGAGTTATATCAAAGATCTAGAGACAACATTCATTTGACCGAGCCGTCAATCTTAGGCCACAAACACACAAGCATGCATATAATGTTGGTCGTACTAAAATTTTTATTGAGCTACCTACGTATCCCTTTGCTAGGGATCAGACTAAAACGTAGTTTCTAGGGCAAATACACAGATGTAAGATGCTAAACAAGATGCAGATTCTAACATGATATAAACACTGGTATGATCAAACAATTCCCTAAAGATCGAGTCAAGATCTAAGAATTCAGCTAAGGATAAAATAATTAAAATGATCGAGTTAAGATTCTAAAAATTATCTTAATCAATAAAGAAAATAAAATTAATGAGTCGAGTCAAGACTCAAGAATTCAGAACGATAGCGGGATAAGAATAATTAAAAGTCGAGTCGAGACTTAAAATTATTCTCAACGGAGAGCAAATCACAAATTAATAGGTCGAGTCAAGACCTAAAAATTCAGGACGAAAATGGGATAAAAATAACTAAAAAGTCGAGTCAAGATTTTAAAATTAAATTTATTGGGAGAAAATCATAAATTAATATGTTGAGTCAAGACCTAAAAATTCAGAATGAGCACGGGATAAAAATAATTAAAAGCCGAGTCAAGACTTAAAACTATTTTCATCGGAAAGATAATCACGAATTAATAGGTCGAGTCAAGATTTAAAAACTCGAAACGAAGAACAGGATAAAAATAATTAAAAGCCGAGTCAAGGCTTAAAACTATTTTTATCGAAAAGCAACAATGAATTAATAGGTCGAGTCAAGATCTAAAAACTAGGAACAAAGCACGGGATAAAAATAATTAAAAGCTGAGTCAATGCTTAAAACTATTTTTATCGGAATGATAACCCTGAATTAATAGGTTGAGTCAAGACCTAAAAACTCGGGATGAAACACGAGATAAGAATAATTAAAAGTCGAGTCAAAACTTAAAACTATTTTTATCGAAAAGTAATAAAAATAATTAAAAATCAAGTCAAGATTTAAAATTATTTTCAAAAGCATAAGCTAAACACCCAAACATGCTCTAAATAGCCCACAAGGAGTAATGAATACCCCAAAACATCATCATGGCAAACTGACACGTACCCACAAACTCCAAAGTTGGCGGTCGCCGGGTTCGAACCTCGAGGTCAGGTGATGTGACCGTTGACAAGCTGGCGATCGTGAACTCCAAACCCCACAGAGTTAGAGGTTGCCACGTGGCGTTTGAAAAACCTCTAAGTCACTACCTTGGTCGCCACCTTCTGAGGTAGTGACCGCCGCTTTCAGACGCGCACAAGGCTCCTCAGGCATGCGAGTTAGGCTGCATTTGTTACGGTTGGTATACTGAAAATTATGTTTTTAGTATTTAATTTAATTTTAATAAAATTAATTTTTTATTTTATGATAATCTTTATGAGCAATGTATGTATATCATTTCTGTAATGTTATGCATGGATGTTCGATATTCTGTATAGTATTTAATCTGGTGTGTAGAGTACAGCTTGCACACAGAAGATCAAATTTTTTGTTCTTGTAGAATATAAGTTTTCTGATCACAGTTTAGATGGAAATGGACATACCATCGGTACGACTATAGCACAGTGTTTTAATAGACCTGTCTTGGTTACGGGTAATAGATAATAGTGTCGTTTATTGTTCTGATTTTCTGTGCTAGTACACTTTGTGTGTATTGAACGGGATATTTGGAGTAATTAATTTTATACTGACTATATAAATTAATTCACACCCAAAGATTATTATAAATAGTACTTATCATCTTAATCCTAAAATGATTATTGCTTTGCGTATATTTAATATTTGTTACTTTGATTTATTAGAGAGTGCGATCTTATATGGGTTTATATTCTCGGTGAGTTGGATAGTGGTATTATTTATATGGCGAATATTAATTATTAATAGAATTCACATCTCAAAAAATCGAGATTGATGATACCCCCTGAAGGAAGCTTATAAGTTTTGACCGAGCCAAACCCTGCAGGTAGATTCAATTATCTGGCGCTCAAGTAAGTTAAGCGAAAGGATTTAAGAAATATCAAGATGCCGATTAAATTAAATTGTCAGTAATTAAATTTAATTGGCGGGTATCGAGAATCTTGACGTTGGGAGAAATGGTAAGCATTTAATAATAGGAGCTCAATGCTATATGGTCTTGAGATTATAGGTTAGAGTGCAATTATAGTTCTTTAGTGGCGTAAACTGTAATTCAATATTTTATGAAAATTGCAAAAATCGCTACTGATTTTTCATAATTGCAGATACCGCTATGAGGTTTGCTTAATTATAGAAACCGCTGATACATGTTTGTGTTCCATTGGTAGTCTTACTCATAATTACTCTCTAGGTCCCTGCTGTAGCCCTATATACATGGGGTAGGCTGAACCAGTTTTATAACTTGTCTTCCAAGACTAAAGTTATCCTGGTTCTGTCAGTACGAGTTCTCGAAGGATTATAGCCCACACTATATCCGGGAATCGCATAAGGGAATACAGCAGAAGATCTGACAGGAGCTTAAACTTGGATTCAAATTATAGTTGAAGATTCGACCGGTAAAAATGTATTTATCTAAACTAACTTCGGGTGTACGGGTTTTATTTTGATCGTTCGTAATCAAAAGTTTTATCTAGAACCCATTTTGGTGTTTGCCCGTCCAATTAATTTTTTTCAGATAATCATTTGTAAAAATAAAGATCTTTGCAGTTTTGCCTCCAACATCATTCTCACATCTCCACTCTCTCTCTAGCTACCTCCTTGTCTCTTAAATCCTCTCGGCTTCCCTCTTGTTTTCTTGTGACTTTCGAGCTTTTTCCTTTACCTTTTGATCATGAAGGGATATGGAAGTGGTGACGATATCTTTGGGGCTTGACATGTCTCATTTGCTGGAAAGAGCTCCTCCATGGGTGCTCTTAGGAGTCGAACCCTAGCCTTCCTACTAGTGGAGTTACCACTACTTTGGGCTTGGGTGGACGTTCCAGCACTCGAGGCGGAGAGGGCTCTTCGTCTGGCCCTTTCGACCAGATGACCTATGCTGCCGCACCCCACCGTTTGGGCTTGGGTGGGATGAGGCGATACGAGCCTCCTGTCGATGTTATTGTCGCTGACATTCTTCTCTGAGAGCCATACTAGCATATCTCACGTCAGCATCCCACAGTAAGTCCTCTTTTATTTCTTTTCGATGCTGAAGCATGCATTACCTTTATTGTCTTGAACATAGATGCATGCCTAGGATCCCCTCTGACTTGTGATGTGTATGTGATTTGATTCTTAAAACATTGGAAATTATCCCAGTTAAATATGCGATATCAAGATCTGTTAATGAACTGGACATTAAAACATGTAACAATAACATTAAAAGGGAAAACTTCGACATCAGACTGATAATTAGATAGGTACCCATGCAAAGGAGATTCTGAAAAAAAACGTACGGACACTAGGATTAGGGTTTTGATGCAAAGAGGGGGTGGTTTTTCATTTTTATTTTTTTAGAAAATCATAAAATCTAAGGGGTGATTTTTCATTTTTAGGAAGCCACAAAATCTAAAGGGATGATTTTTTATTTTTAGGAAGCCACAAAATCAAAGGGGATTTAGAATAAAGATTTGCCCGACGCACTAGGGCTTAGGGTGCCTAGTCTTCTAAGACTTGAAAGAATCGAAGAGTCATCACACACACACACGAACCTAGGGCTGTAAGATTTATTTAGCTCACCAAGACTTAGGGTGCCTAGTATTCTAGGGCTTGAAAGAATCCAAGGATTGTCACACACGCACGAACCTAGGATTGAAAATTTTGTCTGTTTCACAAGGGCTTAGGGTGCCTAGTCATTTAGGGCTTAAAAGAACTAAAAGATTGTCATACGCACACGAACCTGTTGGCCTAACAAGGCTTCAATGACCATTTAGATGATAACAAACTTATGTATCTAATTGTACAAATTGAGTTGACAGGAAATATAAATTTAGCACATACATAAAGTGGAAGCCATGACGCAAATTTCAAACACTTTGGCGACAAGCTTTTGAAACAAGACAAATGATGAAAGGTTGAAGAACTTCAAGAAGTGAAGAATTTCAAATGTATTATTAGGACCTATGTAAATTTACTAAAACTCATGGATATATGTTTTTGAAGCTCATAGGATTCCCAAATTATCTTTAAAATATTTTTTCCAAAACTTAAAGTGATCAAAACCATTTGGAAAATCAATATTTTGGACTTCCTGCGCTCCAGTCGACAAATGAACTAAACCCAGTAGACTGAAAATGGTCTGTCAAACAAAGCTTTGAGATTCAACACAGTCCAGTCGACTGAATGCTGGTCCAGCTGATCGAACAAGCTTTCTCAGTCGACTAAGCAGGCTAAAAATTCAAATTTTAGCTGAAATGGCTAGTTTGACATTACCATACATAGCCCAATGGCTAGTCCAGGATTGAGGCCTATAAATAGAGCCTTTGAGCTCTTGTTTCAATCATCAAAAGCCTCTTAAACATTCTCTCTTGTTTCCTACTTCATTGTGCTTTAAAACTCTTGATTTTTCAATCGTTTCTTGAGAGAAAAGATCATTAGATTTCTTATTGAGCTTCATTGACATATTCTTTTGAGAAGTGAGTTAGTGCTTTCAATTCTTGTACTCATCTGCTCATCCTAGGAGCATTTTTTTGTACATTTTCTTGTCATTCTATTGTATTTGAGAATCAAAAGAGCCTAATCCGCCTACAAGGATTGGATAACTTGAGAATGGTACATTCTCAAGAGAGGCTATTCCGCGTAGACTAAGGAGTGAGGCTACTTTGTCTAGTGAAGGAGTGATAGTGAAAAATTCTCATAGTGGTTGGCTTAAGGTAAGGACGTAGGCCGTTGCGCCGAATCTTGTAAAAATTGTGGTGCCATTCTTCTATCTTGCTTATTTTTCATTTACCTCATTATATTGCTTGTCTGTGCATTACATACATTTGCACTTGAATCATTCAATATCTAAATTATTACTTGTATCTTTTATTTTAAAACTAGAAAGCTTTGAATCTTGTGTTTTCATTTTGCAAGAAATATTGTCAATTAAAATATTCTTATACTTTAATTTTCTATCAAAAAGCTATATTTGAAAATTTACTTGCGAATTAAAATTGATAACTATATTTGGATTTTTGAATTATTAGAACAAGAAAAGTGTTATATTTGGTTAACAAGAAGTTTTATATATTGTAAATTAAAATCTACACTTGTACTTAAATCTTTTAACAAAAAGTTTTTGTTTATAAGATCAATTCAAATTTACTTGTAATTTAAATAAGTAATATATTATTGTGAATTTTAAAATTATACACTTGTATTTGAATATTTGATATGAGATTTTTTAATTATCCAATTCACCCCCTCTTAGGATTACACAAACTATCACGAACCTAAGGTTAAAAGATTTACTTGGCGCACCAGAACTTAAGGTGCCTAGTCTTCTAGGACTTAAAAGAACTGAAGGATCGTCACACACACACGAACCTATGGTTAAAAGATTTGCCTGACTCACCAAGGCTTAGGGTGCCTAGTACCTAGTTTTCTAGGGCTTGAAAGAACCGAAGGATCGTCGCACACATACGAACCTAGGGTTGAATGATTTGTCTGGCTCATCAGGGCTTAGAGTGCCTAGTCTTCTAGGGCTTGAAAGAACCGAAAGATCGATCGTCACACACATACGAACCTAGGGTTGAAAGGTTTGCCTGGTGCACAAGGGCTTAGGGTTTTTAGCTTTTTAGGGCTTGAAAGAACTAAAGGGTCGTTACACACACACACGAATCTAGGGTTGAAAGATTTACCTGACGCACCAGAGCTTAGGGTGCCTAGTCTTCTAGGGCTTGAAAGAACCGAATGAACGTCACACACACACACACACGAACCTAGGATTGAAAGATTTTCCTGGCACACCTGGGCTTAGGGTGCCTAGTCTTCTAGAGCTTGAAAAAATCGAAAGATCGTCATACACACACAAACCTAGGGTTTTTTATTGCTTTTCTTTTCCTTTCACATTTTTTTCATTCTACTTGATTTGACTACTCTTATTATATATTTTGATCATCTTCTGCTTTTCAGGTTAGCCAATATGTCCACGGTTTCAGCAGCTCTGCTTCTGGTGAGGTGTTTGAGTGGTATGGCACTCTCTCTACTCCCAGTTGGGCCCTCATCGATGCCTTCAGCTTTGCTCGGTTCATAACCTTGCTAGGTAGAACCAGCAATAACCGGATATGATTGACAGCTTTAGCTGAGAGGTGGTAGGACGCCACCAACACCTTTTATTTCTTTACCTTCAAGGCCACCCTACTCCATTGGACTTTGTGATGATTACCGGTATTTGCATCAAAGGCATCCCCATTCCATTTAATCCTGACATTACCCGCTCGACTGAGGCACTGATGCATCCTTTGGGTACTGCACCTGCTCAGACAGACAAAGTCCGTGTCAGATATACATGGTTTCGTGATCACTTTAGTCATTTCCATTACACCGAGCCTCGTCATTACGAGTGGGTTGCTCATGCCTTCCTGCTGTATATGTTCAGTGCCTCCTTATTTTTGAACAAGAAGAATACCATGCATCTTCACTACCTTGGCTCCATTTTTCTCCTCAATTGGGTGGCCACATGTGACTAGGGAGGAGCTGCTCTTGCCACGCTCTATGGTTTGATGAGGGCCTTGACTCAATTCCCTTAGGAGCTCAGTATTGGGAGATACTAGAGGGTCTGGGAGGTACATTTTAGTTTCTATACACTGTTCATTCATTTCTTCTATTATCTATTATTTTTTCTTCTGCTGACACATTCTCTTTACAGCTTTAAACGTATGAGTTCCTCGGGTTTCATATCCCGGCGAACTTCTCTACTGATCCTCTTGTTATCCTTTGTGCTGCTTGGTGGGCCCACGACTTGAAGGGGAGGAAGAGCAAAGGGAAGGATTTAGAGCGATTCTGGGCATCCCTAGACCACCTGACTTCCAACAAAGTTCCACTTCTTGCTCTATTCTTGACTATATTGCTTATTGCTTTATCTATTCACTGATCACTGCTTATTATGCTGCACATTGTTTTATGGACTGTTCACTGCTTACTACGCTGCACTGTTCATTGTACTGACCACTGTACTGTTCACTATTTACTGCACTAATCACTGTACTGTTCACTATTTATTGATCACTGTACGGATTACTAAATTTTTATAGGTTCGCTGGGATGTTTGGAGAGGGATAGAGGGTCGAGCCAGCAATGATTTGATGCGTAGCCTCGATGCCTCCCGGACACAGATCTTACTAGAGGAGCCCTTATGCCGTGAGTACTACCTGGGAGAACAGGTGGTTCGACAGTCTCTCAGATTTGACCACTTTTGGATTTCGTCGGCTCCTTCTACTCGCATACACTGGACATATCATCTGAGCCGTTTTGACATATTGCTCAAGATATCATGGACTCCTACTTCTGAGCTACTAGGGCCCAAGGGGGATTACATAGCATGGGCCCAGGCACATTTGTTAGGGCTACTAGGTCCTAGGCTAGCCCCACCTACTGGATGGAGGAGGAGACGAGCACCGGAGGCTATCCCTGATGTTGGAGCTCAGGCTGCTGCTGCTGCTGGAGAGTGATAGTCCTTGAGAACCGTGGGATATTCACATCATGGTATATGGCTACCCATTCCCTCTCCCGGTTTTGATTTCGTCGGCGTTAAAGTTTAGAGTCAAGGTTGGCCAGGTTCGTCTTTCGTTCTTCCTCCTTTCTTTTAGTTACTTCCTTATTTGTCTAGTTTTCTTGAACTGCCTCTTTTTCTTTACAGATTAATCAGGCGTGGTTGGATCAGATGATGTTGATGGTTATAGGTCTGAGGGCATTGATTCGTAAGCTAGATGCCACTGTACGAGCAGCTGGCATTACTTTTGCCCCAGTAGCCATAGTGAGTATCTTCTGACCTTTTGACTTCTTTTCCCTTTTCTATACTCTGCTCCGATCCTTATCTCCTTTTAATAGCCGCCGATAGTAGTCACCAGTATAATACAGCCGTAAGCTTTGATCTAGCCTCTTGTTCTGGTTCAGGCTCCAGCTCGAGGTCGCAGGTCCCGTGCCTCTTCTTCTAGAGCTCACTTTAGAGGGTCTGTTTCTTCTGCCAGGAGCCGTTCCTACATCATATCTTCTTCTTTAGATGGCGGTGATGATAGCGATGACCTGTTTAAGGACGTCAGTTCAGTCGATGTTGAGCCTTCTTCTCGTTGGGTCCGCTAAAGATGTTGAGAGAGAGGGAGATTTCTTCCCCCCTTTATTTGTCTGTACTTATTTCACAGTTCCTGCTACATTCTTATACATTAGTTTTATGGGCCTGTGTTTCCCAGATTACTGGTTATTGGGCCTGGGTGCCCCTGTCATACATTTGACATACTTGGGCCTTTCTTCCATTTGCCTTTTTTGCATATACACTGTTTGCATGGTTTACCTTTTATTTACTACTGTTGAAATTGTCTTTATCATACTGTGTGATGGATTTTCTCAAATTACAAACCAAACTGAGTGTTGACACTTCCCTTACAATTATAATAAAACAAAGGCCCCAAGATACAGAAAATGCAGAAAGAGTGCTAAAAAGATGTACCCGCCACCTTGTGATATGGCGGTCGCCAGCTTGTAAAGAGGTGGTTGCCAAGTGGTGAAAGTGGCGTCCTGTACTAAACTTGGCGGTTCATGCTTTTGATATTGCGGCCGTGCACTCCAAGGTAGTGATCGCTAGAATCTTTGTGTTGGAGAAAAAACTGTCAAGATCTTTATTTTTGCAAACAATTAACGAAAAAAATTAACTGAACAGGCAAGCACCAAAATGGGCTCCAGATAAAAACTTTTGATGATGAACGATCAAAATAAAACCCATGCATCCGAAGTTAATTTAGAAAAATACATTTTTATCGATCGAATCTTCAACTACAATTTGAATCCGAGTTGAAGCTTCTGTTAGATCTTCTACTATATTCTCTTATGCGATTTTTAGATATAGTGTGGGTTATAATCCTCCGAGAATATATACCGACAGAACCAAGATAGCTTTAGTCTTAGAAGACAAGTTATGAAACTGGTTCAGCCTACCCGCATATATATAGGGATATAGCAGAGACCTGGGGAGTAATTATAAGTAAGACTTCCAGTGAAACACATACATGTATCAGAGATTTTTGCAATTAAGCAAACCTCATAGCAGTATCTGCAATTATAGAAACCAGCAGCGGTTTCTGTAATTTTCATAAAATACTGAATTACAGTTCATACCACTAAAGAACTATAATTGCACTC
>JAOTRH010327551.1:0-37271 GCA_034768845.1 Heliamphora exappendiculata
AAATTAAAGAGTATAGCTATTTTAATTAAAATTAAAAGAAATTCAATAAAAATTAAAAAAACTTACAAATACTTTAAATTGATTTCTTTGGCTTTTTCTGATTTCTAAAGGCTAGGAAATTTTGAAAAGTACACTCATTAGTTCATGTTTTACATCATTAAAAGCTTTATTTTTTCGGTTAAAGAAGTCAAGCCTATTAATTTTTTAAAAAAAAATTTTAAGAAAAAAAAAGTATATATACATATGATACACTAATTCTTTTTGAGTTAAATAATTATAATATTTTTAATTTTAAAAGTTAATTTTATTTAAAAAATAAAATAAAAATCATGTCAATATTATTAATACTGCAACTTAAAAATAAAAAAGTAAAAATATTCTAGACATTTTAACAAAAATAAAAAGAAAAATAACTACTTTAAACTATTTATTCCAAAAGATCTAATTTTTTCTTTTTTTTATTTAAATAAAAGTTAAACTTTTTAAAATTCAAACATCTGGAATAGCAACTTAAACTAACGTGACAAAAAAAGTCATAAAAATAATTATTCCAAACGGAGCATGAGGGAAAATTGTAATAATAAGGCTATGGGAATAGTTTTTTTATATGGTTTTTTTTGCCAATTTCTTTTTATATTAGTTTAAAGAATGATACTTTTTAAATTTTTTTCATTACAATAAATTTTAAAAGTAAGACAATTAACCAAAAAATAAAATAAAAAATTCCATATAAGACAAATGGCCACTTTAAGGCTTTTATGTGCTTTTTTTTGTTTTAAATAAATTTTTTAAAACTTTTTTGAAAACAATTATACTTTTAGATTTTTTTTATCATGATAAATTAAAAAAGTAAAAAAATAGCTCAAAAATTCAAAAAGGAAATCATAAAAGACAAAAAAAATGCCATAAAAAGTCATTAAAAAGTTAAACCAAACAAAACATAAGACCTAAGTGCTTTTAGATAAAAATAGATAAGATTAAAGAGTGAGGAACTGCTCCGAAGAAATGAAAATCTGGAATCCTAGGAGGTTGGTAAAAGGAAGCAACACCCAAAGTAGGAAGATTATTGGTTGGCGCTAGCAGTGAAAGTCGGGGAATTCCCACAGACGCCGACATAATCCACCTCAGCCATTAGTCATATCCATTTATCTTCATCCATTAGCACAATAAGTACTTGTTATAGCTAAACTTGTGTTGTAAGGGCATGTTTGGTTAAGTAACTAAAGGAGATGAATAATAATCTAGTAATTATTAAGTAATTTTAAAGCACTAGGTGGATTTTGGGATCCTGTTGTGGGTGGGCCACGGCAGGGTGGGCTGCGAGCTCAAAACTGTTTTATTCAAAATTTTAAAATTTAATTAGAATTGTTTATTATGTTGAACTCATCGAGTAAATAATTCATGTAAAAAAAATCAAATCAATCGGTAATCATTATATTTATGATCAGAGTATATTTATTTTGAAAATAAAAAATAATTTATAATAGTTTGAAAATAAAATATCAAACAAATGTGTATGGATTATATAATTAATAATATTTGATTGACTTGATTTTTTACAAAGATTATCTACTCGATAGTTCAACATAATAAATGGTTTCGATTAAATTTTGAAATCCTAAGTAAAATGATTTTGAACTCACATCCTATCCTATTGGGACTACTCAGAACAGGGACCCCAACATCTAATAAATGACATTACTTACGAAATATTCTAATCCAGTGTTGTAGAGGAAAATACTTCGAATCGAGCAATATTGATCTCACTTTGTTTAATATATTTGAGACAATAGTAACCCACTTAATATGAAATTAATGTTTTCACTTGCAAGGAGTACCATATTGCTTAATCTACATGGTAATTCGTAAGTACCTTTTAAGTTTTCAAAAAATTAGGAAATTCATGGGTTTCATTAAAAAATTTGGTCTTGCGTTTGATTGCGAGATAAGCACGAGGTACTAATTTTTAAAAATACACAAGTCTAAGTACGTGAATCGTAAATTTTAGTATTGGATGAGTGCTGTCAATATGTAAAATTAAATAAATGATATATTTAATAGTAGTGAGAGGATGGAATTGTGTGGAATAGATTTCTCAGAACTATTCCTCATAACTTCATTCATAAACACGAATTAACTCATCTCTCACAATCCTATTCATAATCTTATCATCTTTTAAATCATATTCTTTTATCCCCCTTTATGTATAATTTATTCTGTTTTATTCTATGGTATAATTAATTCTATAAAAATTAGTTTTACAATCAATTTTATCCTAAGTCGATATTTAAAAAATAAAAATTAGAAATATTCAAATGAAGTTTATTGAAATTTTTTGTAAAGTTATTTTTGACTCACAAACAGAAACAATAGCTAAGACAAACAAATTATTACAATTTTTTTTAAAAAAAATATTATTTATAAATAAAATTTTTGCTCCTATATTAACAATTTCCAAATGAAAAAATTAAATTGCTTATTAATTTATCTCTTCACCAACTTAAAAGGTAAAGATTGCTTATTCATTTTCTCTCAAACAGCTCAGGACATTAACTGCACATTCGTTGCTATCTTTTCTATTTTGGGAAAAATTATAGAAAAGATTGCAATGAATTGAGGTAGGGTGTTTATGGTTCAATTAATTTGATTCTATTGAGTTAAACTAAAAAATTAAAATATTTTGAATAATTTTAAAATTTAAGAACTAAAATCGGACTGTAAATACCACAAATTTATATCAAATTGAACTAATAAAGAATGATTTAATTCTTATTTAACTCTAATACTAAATTCTTACTTTTTATTTATGTTAAAAAAATTATACATTTATTTTGCTTAACTCATCAAGATTTAAACAACCAAAACATACCTTGATAGTCTTGAAATTATGACGTTTTAATAGTTTAAACTTGCATTACATTTCGTCTACACCTCACCATTTATTCAAAATACCATTTACTTGCATTTCTTGGCTAAAAAAAAAAAATTAATTACTGACAAAAGTTCGAAAGACCTATAAGAGATTTATTAAGTGGGTGACCACCTAGGGAAAAAGAGTCAGTCAGTTCAAACCTCAAAATCTCTATAGCAAATGCATATTTAAACTTTGTTGGTGTTTTTTATTTTTATTTTAAAAAATAACTTAGTTCGCAATCTTAAATATTACCGTAACCTTTTTTTTTTTTTTTAAAAGAAGGGAGTGAGTGGTGTTTTGAGTTGGTGTGGAACACAAAACTCGTGGCTTGTATATGGTAATCCAAAAATGTACCTCATCTTTTTTTTTTCAACAATATATACTGCAGATTGAGAAAATTTACTCGTAAATTTATTTAGAATTTAAAATTATTGGCTTAAATTTGCTTGCAATATGACCTATATAATGCCCAATTAAATTTAGTTTATTCATTTTAAATTCAAGATAAATTTCATAACAATTTTTATATACCAATTTAGTTTATTTATTTTAAATTCAAGATAAATTTCATAACAATTTTTATGGGTATATAGTATAATTAGTATTTGATTTTATTTTTTATTTTTAAATAAATGAATTGCACCTTATTCAGTGTTTGGATAAAGCCGCAGTAATGGAGGTTATTGGAAATCTTGACGGTCGGTCACAATTAATATGAGCCAAAGGGGAACGTGACTTATAAGTCTTTTTACGGCAAGGTTAGAAATCACGCGCAACGGTACTTTGCAGCATCTCACTTCGGTTTAGATGGTTTAAATTTTTCTTTTTATTTTTTTATTTTTTTTATTTTGCAGATTTTAGTTTTATTTTTTTATTTTTTTATTTTTTTGGTTTCTGGTCACAAGAGAATCTATAAAGTATGTTAATTCGTGCAAAAGTTAAAAAAAATTTATTAAAAATAAAAAAAATTACAAAAAACTATTAAATATGCTAAGTTGGCTTTTTGTCTTATATGATTTGTTTTATTTCTTTATTAAAGTTTTTTTTTATTTTAAATTTTTAGCGAATCAAAAAAGTGCACTCACGTGGATTAATACAAAAAAAAAAAGCAAAACTAAAAACACGCTTAGTATTTTCTAAAAAAAGGAAAAAATAAATTATTTGGGATCACTTATTATAAGGGTATTTTTTTATTTTTTATTAAAATATCTAAAATTAATTCACTTAATTTTTACTTTTAAGTTGTAGTTTTGTGAATATTGATACGACTTTTTTTAAGAGTAAAATTGGCTTTTAAATTAAGAATATTATAGTTATTTTATTTGTTTAAAGAAAAATTAAAGTGTTTAGAATGTATATAAATTTTGATTTTTATTAAAAAAGAAATAAAAATAATAATAGGTTTTGTTGGAGATGGTAAACAATCTCCTCTTCATACAATATTCTTTAGCCTTTCATCTCTTCTCTCACTCAGCTCCTTATGCATAAAGAAATTGACATTACTACATATACTAAAAGAAATTATTATTATTATTATTATTATTATACATTTTACTATTGCAAAATATTTAATTAATGAATTAAATATTAAAATTATTTAAACTAAATTCAAAAATTTATTTTGATTGTGTTTAATCGTACCTTTAAGCATAAGTCAAAACTAGTACATGAAGAATCTGAAATAATTATCTGTTTGGTTGTAAAAATTAAAAGAGAGATAATTTCATAACTAATTTAAACCCATTGGGATTAAAAGCATCCCAGCACCAAGTAAGTTTACTAGTCCTGGAATTGAACCTTTGAGAGATAAACAACATTTTTACTCATTATTTCCTCAATAATTAGATCATTATAAAAATAAATAAAAAAAAAAGTTAGGATAACAGTAGTCATAGGACTCCAAAATTCACATATTGTGATATTAATAGCCCAATATGAGGGCTTATAATAGTTAAAAGGAGAAATAATTTGGTAAGTACGCAAGGCCACTATCAATTTTCTAATGTTGTGTTTTCAGTTAATAGATGTGTGTTATATGTCATTTTAGTATTGGGTTATATTGACATGTAATAATTAAAGCTCTAAAAGCCAAAAAGTGTAGTTTTTAGACTCAAAAGTTTTTTATTTTTTATATAAAATTTTTAATATATGTTTTTAAAATATCATAACTTTTGTTATACACGTTTATTTTGTTATAAAAATTATATTTTTAAAATTTACTCGTTAAAATCTATCAAATAAAATTTATATAGAATATAAATTTATCTAAAAATAAATTTTAAAAACATAGAATAATTTTAAATAAAATTTTTTTATCTTTTAACTTAAAGTCATAATATTTATATCTTAAACGAACTTTTGACTTTGGATTTAAACTGATTTTAAGCAAAAAAATTTAGTTTAAAGTACGCCAAATGTCATCTTAATATTGAGCTATGCTAACATATAATAATTATTGCATCACCACGTCATTGTTCTTCTGATATAGTCTTTTTTATCCGCCGACTAACTTTTCTTTTCAATTTGGAAGGTCAAATAGATAATTTAATTTTTCTCTGAATTTGACAAATTAAATAAAAAATTATATAAAATTATTTTTATATAATTCAACTCATTTTCTTAACTTTCTAACAAAAGGGGTTTAAAAAATATGTTTACTATTGGTTTTATTTGAAATGAACCAATAGTATGGACTAATTAGCATAAATAAGCCTTCTTTATTAACGAAGCCACCGAAAAAATCCCCACTTTATTGTGTAGGTCATGCTTGCCATTATCACCACCATCCAAATCCTCATTGACACGACTCTCCCCAACTTGGATTGTCACATTCTCTGTCCCAAACTCCCACCAATTTGAGCTTTTGTGTTTTTGTTTTTCTCCTCTCTATTGTCAATCAATTAAGACCACATAAAATTAAAATTAAAATGCTAAACACTAAAATTTAAGGAAAAATTAATTGAGGGTAAGACTGCTTCTCTGGCCATTGATTCGCCCTCTGATCCATGTTGGTGATAAATCTCTCTCTCTCTCTCTCTCCTTTTATTTATATAAGGAGTATATTAAAAAGCGAAAAGTTAATTGAAATTATAAAAAAAGACAAACAGATAAGTCGATTTGTCGTGAAATTTAGTCTTGCCACATAGAGAGAACAATTCAATCCACGAATGCCTACAAAATACATGCATACATACATACATACATACATACATATATGTATGCGTGTATTTTTCAATCATGAAATAATATACTCTGTTGTTGATGAGCTGCATATCTAATGATATTTTTTTGTGAGACTGGTAAAAAGATATTTTATTTGTTAAAAATGTCTCATTTTTTTACATAACATTTGTTAAAAACGACTCATTTTCTAGTGAGATGTTTTTTTATTATTAAAATATTCCATTTTATGTAATTAGGCATTTGCTTGTAATGAGACATCTGATGTCGAAATGAGACATTTATTTTATTTTTCTACACAAATTGTTTATTTTATTGGACAACATTTATTGAAAATGTTTCATTTTTTAGTGAGATTTTTTTTACATTACTAAAATATCTCATTTTATGCAATGAGACATTTACTTACAATAAAATATTTAGTACCGAAATGAGACATTTATTTAATTTCTCGCACAAATATCTGATTTATTGAAAATATCTCGTTTTCTTATATTGTCTCACATTATGTAATAAATGTCTCATTTCTGATGGTGGCGGTGGTGGTGGCAACAGTGGTGGTAGTGGTGGTGGCCGCAACGGTGACGATAGTTGTGGTAATGGTGGCGACGGACACGAGGAGTGGTGGTAGTGAGAAGAGTGGTGGAGGTGAAGAAGTATTTATGGAGCATAAAATAGTATATTAAGAGATAATTTGATATGAAAAATATTATAAATAACTTATTAAAACATAATTTAATAATTTTTAGTTAGGACACATATAAGAACTTTAAATGGTACCTAACCTAAAATCTCCCCCCACGTAACTAATACTTTAAAACATTATTTTGGATGTTTAAAAATTTATTTATTTTTTACTTTAAACTATAGTATTTGGAATACTAGCACTTTTTTTTAATTTTTTAGGAGTAAAATTAACTTTTTAATTTAAAAAATATTATAATTATTTTAATAAAAATAAAAAGTTAGAGTATTTAGAATGTGTATAGATTTAAAAATAATAATATAAGTTAGTAAACTTTTTAAAGTAACAAACCCTTCAACTTAAAAATTGACTTTTTTTGCAAAAAAGAGAGAGAAGATAATTAGCCCTGTTTGAGCTATTTCTATTATTTTAGTTAATTTTGTCTTTTTTGAAATTTTTTTGATCTTTTGACTATTTTTTTTTTCGAGACGTCTTGATGAGATGAATTAGAAAAATAATTTTTTTTATCTAAAGATAAAAAAAATCACTAAAAATAAAAATAAACAACATAAGATTTTACTTATTTACTTATTTTTGCTTATTTTTGTTTTATCTGAACTTTTTTTATATTTTGATCAAAAATTTTATTTTTTCGATTCGTCTCTATTAAAAAAGTTAAAAAGTATAATAATTTGACTAAATAATGAATTTCTTTTTTACTAAAAACAAAAATAAACAAATACAATAAGTAAATAAGTAATTGTCCCAAACTTGGCCAATTTTTTAAAAATGTCAAAATAAAAATTAATTCTCCTGCGTGGGACCCACATGTGTGCACTTCATAGTTATACGTATCGTACCGGTCCATACGTACTGATTTGGAAGAAAATCGACATACTGATTACTTAGTTTTATACCAGTTAAAATATCAATCTGTACCAGCCATACCGGCCTGTACTGACCTATACCGAGTCATACCGGTCCATAATTAAATTTTTTTTAAAAATTATTTTTACTTATTTTTTGTTTTTATTTTTTATATTCTAATTTGAACATTAAATATAGCATAAAAAGATAGTTTTAAAACTAATCAATGTTAAATTATTATTAAAAAATATACATGTTAAATTTTATTGTTTTCAAATTAACTATTTCACTATAAATAATAAGTTTAAATTTTAATTTAGACTAATTAATTAAAATATTATTTTAAATAAATAATTATGTTATAATAAACTATTTATGATTGAATAATATTTTTTAAAAATATATAAAATATATTTTATAGCGGTAAATTCAAAACGATACCCGATATTTTACCGGTACTAGTGCATACCATACCAATAAAAAAATTAATACACTATTCAATACGGAATTCATAACTATGGTGCCCACTCTTAGGAGAAAGTTAATGCAAATGGTAATGTGAATTTTGATATTAAAAGGCCCCAAAAATAAAAATAAAAAAACTGTTCAAACATTGGCATTAGGTGGAGTGAAGCCCTTCTTCAAACAAGGTGGGCTTGACCGACTCAACAAAGTCAAGCAAATTGGAAAGGCTAACTGGGCTACCCGGCCCAATTCATTGGGCCCACTCTTTAATGGGTGGGTCCCACAATCAATTTATTGACCGCATCTAGGCTTCGTTTGATATCTCAACTTAAAATTATTTTTTTTATTTTTTCTGACTGATAGTCAAAGAAATAAAGAATTCGTTTTGTTAAAAAGTGAGCTTAAACCACCATGCAGGGTGAAAATATTTGATTTAAAAATTGACTTTCATTTTGTGATTTTAACCAAAAGGGCTAAAAAGTTGTCTTTAAAACGGAACCAAACAAAACCTTAGTTGGCATTTGTTATAATTAAATTTATGAGATTTACTAATTAAAAAGAGAATGTTGGAAGTAGAAAAATGAATCTTTTCTAAACTCAGAATTTTTCTTTTATAACTTTTAGATTGTTTTTGACCCTTACCTTGGATTTCAAAGGGAAAAAAGATGTCAGTTTCGAAAAAATTTAACTCTTATTTCAAAAAGAAAAAAAAATCAATAATGGTGTTAGTTTTAACTTCTGCTTACACTATACAAGCTTAATTCAAGCGATTAGTCTGGTAATCGAGATTTGAAATTTAGGAGCTTGTTTTTTTTTAATTTTCAAGTTCGAATTAATTCTTTTTCTCGACTTTAAAAGTAAGTGATGAGACTTGGTCTTTCAAAGATTAGTCGAAGTATGCGTAAATTGGTTCATACATCTTGACATATAAAAAAAAATATAACTGTCCGGACACCTTGACATAAAAAATAAAAAAAAAAAACTTTTTATCACTTTGAAATTTCTACCTTGAACTTATTGCTTTAACTTTTTCATAGCCACTCGAAATGGTCCTATATATTTTGCGTAAAAGTAAGGTTTCTTAGTCTGGGTGAAGGGAAGCGTTGGTGGTAATCATTCTCTAGTCTTCCTGTTTTCATATTTCCTTTCTCACTTCTCTTCCATTTTTTTTCTCTCTTCATACTCTCCGTTTCCTATTTATTCCTTTTCTTTTTTGTTTTATTTTATATGTGATTTCTATTTTATTTAATTTTTTTAAATATTTTTCTCATATTATCATTTGATTTTTCATCACGCTATTCTTTTCGAGATGTTCTCTTTTAGATTTGAATGTCTATCACATTGACATAAGTAAATTAATATTAGTAACGCCAAAACTGATGGTAGACAATTAATCCAAACTTTTACTAAATTGTTCTACGAGAGTTAGATGGAGACTACGATATCATTCTAATTATATATAAAAAATAATAATAATGTGTGACGTATAGTGATCAATTTTAGTCATCTGTTTGCCACATCTTTTTTTAGTATCTGTTAATAATATTTTCATGTGTGGAGGTTTAATTTTTTCTTGTGTAGAAAGTTTTCTCCACTACTACAAAAATCGCAAACAATTTCGGTTAATAACTGAGATTAAAATTATATAATCTCGGTTCTTAAACAGAGCTGTATCGAGGCGTGATTAAAAGGTCCCACAAACAATCTCGGTTATTAACTAAAATAAAAAGTAATACTAAACCAAGATGGTATACCGCTATTCTCGGTTAATAGCTGTGATAAAAAATAATCAAAACCGAGATAGTATACTTTTAATCTCGAGATGAAAATATAACAACGATCTCTGTTATTAACCGAGATGAAAAGCGAAGAAAAACTAAGATAGTATACTTTTAATCTAAAGTATTAAGCGAGATGAAAACATAGAAATAATTTCGTTTAATAACCGAGATAAAATGTAGTAAAAACTTGAGATGATATACTTTTAATCTCGGTTAGTGAGCGAGATGTAAAAGTTTAAAAATTAAGATTTTGGTATATTTTTAATCACGGTTAATAACCGAGATGAAAACTTAAAAAATAAATTTTTTTTAATGCTATTTGTTCTTGATGAACTTAGGTAGCTATATAGCTATCCAATTTTTACTACTATCCAACTTTTTAATCACAACATCAACAATAAAATCATACATCTCAAGTTCAATGTATCAAAATATCTCAACAACGCACAATATAACAAAATAGCTTAAATTCAATCTTAAAACAATGCACAATTTTTTCAAAATAACTCTAACAAAGAAAGCTACTCATCTCAAATTCATCAATCTAAAAATAGCTAACTCTGACCCAAAAAACTACTTATCTCAAATTAGCTCAAAACTACTCATCTCAAATTTATCAATCTAAAAAGTATCCATCAATCTCAGAACAATAACTGCAGTTAAAAACAATTAACTAAAATTTATCAATTTCAATAGAGCTCCAAATTAATCCATGCTTCCTGATGCTCCATTGTTCTTTCTCTACCTGCAATAGTTTTAAACACACAGTTTTAAGTCTTACATAGATTACACAAATGTTACAAAATAATACTTGTGAGATTGAACTTTATAATTATGACTATAAACAAATTCAACCCTTTAACATATGAAATGAACAAAGATTGATAATAATAATCAAAACTAAAATAATCGCATGCATTTGAATGATAGTGGTTGAAAAGTAAAACTCACATCTCTAATTGCAGAGTAAGTCGATCACATATTTTGTAAAGAAAAAATTGATCCACTCAATTCGTACTTCATCAAGTTCAGTTTCCATGTACGTTTGTTTTCCATTAAATACAAGTGATCATTTAGAAAAAAAATTAACTAATAATAATTCTAGTAAAGCAACAAATAATACTAAAAAGTAAAATTATTCTTACATTTTGTCTATCTAAAATGATCCAATTTTTAATCAAATTTTTCATGTACCTCATCACATAAAATTCACATTCTACATTTGACCGTTGTTGGGGGCGCTACATACAAAGATATTGATTTTTAAAAAAATTAATAATTACTATTAAGACCAAAAATAAATAAATATAACAACATTTATACCTGAATCACTTTCCCAACTGGACTTGTCCTCCTCTTTCTCTTGGTTGTCTTGTAAATTTTGAGTTCTCTTAGCAAAAGAATATTTTTAACCATTAACAAATAAATGAAAAGGAATGTAACTATGATGCACAAAAATTTTAAAACTTATGTGCTTATTAGAATTTGAAAACTTGGGTTAATTTCATTGTTGAGTGAATCAAGATAGTACATTGTCATCAATGATGGATCGATGACTAACAATATCCAATAGTACCTAAAATTGACAAATCACAAGTGTAAGCTCAAATAGTTCAAATGCACGAAATAATATATAGAAGTAAGATAGTTACCCAATATTATGCGGAACAAAAAGTAGTTGGCCATTCTTAGTATCATCTAATCTCTTTGCAAGAAATGCAGATTTTGAACTTGTACCAGACTTGGTTCTCCCACTAATGGCATAGAGGTTCATAACCAGAAAATTTCTCTCTAAATTGGAAACTTTAATATCGTGATGAAGATAACTAATAAATAAAAAAATTAATTATTACTAAAACAAGCATAGTAATTTAAGAAATCATGAGAGTTTTAACAACTAAAACATATAATACTAATTAATCTCACCTAAGATACACCATTATGCATGTTACAGATAATTCTATCATCTGACATATGTACTCCATATCTACTCTTTGAAGTTACAAGGATAATTGTTTCATCTTGGAAATCATGCCAGCATCTGGAATTTGGCCGTTGCAAATTCCACGGACCTCGGCGCGAATGCGTTCTGGCCATTTTTGATTAGCAGCCAAGAGCATGAGGCACCACGTGGCCGAAACGGCGGTTGTTTTGTACCTGGCAAGGTAAATATTTTTGCAATTGTCGACGATGAAACGGTCGATCGCAGCTTGGGTGATGTGGCTATTTTTTGCAATTTCCAGCACCATTTGAAGGAGGTCTTTCTTGTACCCAATTTCTATCCTCTCATTCACTATATTTAGGATCAATGACCGAATCTCCTTTTCTAGTGCCCAAGTTTTCCTATTTTGTTTTGTGGGTAGGTGCCTAAAAAATAGGTGATTCAAAACAATTATCCTAAAATTAATGTGTTAATATAAGATCATTCTACCAACGACAAATGTAGTCCAAGAATAAAATAGAAACAATTTTACTATTTGAATCGAAAATTAGGACAAAAACGATCATACGCTTGATAAGGATTTGGATCCTCTTCATTTAAAAAAGAAAATAGAAGTCTCTCCATTTACGCTATCTTAGTGTTTGCAGTGGATTTATCTTGATAATTTGAACTGTTCACATTGTAATAATTGTAAAAAAAATCAGTCTTGCAAAAAATTAAATTGATTGGTGACTAAAATTGAATAATTGGAGACTAAAATGGTAAAGACTTCAAAATTCTTTGGTTTGAATTTTCTAACTTATTTGTTAGAAAATGAGCCCCAAAACTTTTAGGAAGCTATGTCCACACCTGAAGCACCTTATTGGAAGGTGGCTGCAAATAGTGAAATTGAATCCATCATAAAAAATCAAACTTGGGAGTTGATTGAGCTTCTGTCGGGTAATAAACCTCTAGGAAGAAAATAGATATTCAAGAGAAAAATAAAAATAGATGGTTCAATAAACAGATACAAATCAAGACTTGTTATCAAAGGATACACGCAACAGGAAAGAGTGAACTATTTTGATACATATTTTGACTATTTTGATACATATTCTTCGGTTACAAGGATAACATCAATAAGAGTGTTAATTGTTATAGCAGCCTTGTACAATTTTGAGATACATCAAATGGATGATAAAATTACCTTTCTAAATGGAGAACTGAACGAGAAAATATATAAGAAATAACCGAAAGATGTTGTAGTTCTAGAAAAAGAAAGACAAGCGTGTAAGCTTATTAGATTTTTGTATGGTCTCAAACAAGCTCCAAAACAATGGATGAGAAATTTGACAATGTAATGATATCAAATAGATTCAGAATAAATGAATGTTACAAATGTGTTTATTTTAAAGACACGAAAAATAGATCTGTCATTGAGTGTCTCTATGTTGACGATATACTTATTATTGGGTAATAATCAAGATATGAATAAAGCTACCAAAAAAATGATAAACAGTAAGTTTGACATGAAAGATCTGGGTGTTGTAGATGCTATACTAGGAATTAAAATTTCTAGAATATCTGAAAGATATGTGTTGTCTCAATCTTATTATATTGAGAAGATTCTTGAAAAATTTTAAAAATATAATAATCGTCAAGTGAGAACACCTACATACTTAAATCTCCACCTATCGAAGAATATTGGAGATGACATATCTCAACTAGAGTATTCCTGAATTATTGGCATCTTAATGTACGTGACTAATTGTACTCATCTGGACATTGCGTGTACTGTTAATAAATTGAGTAGATACATGAGTAACCCAGGGATAGATCACTAGACGGCAATAGTTAAGGTACTAAGATATTTGAGATACGCCCTTAACTATAGACTGCACTATACGAGATATTCAGGTATAGTAGAAGGGTTCTGCGACGCGAATTAGATATCTAATACTAAAGACTCAAAATTCACGAGTGAATATGCTTTTACTTTGATTAGTGTAGCAGTGTCTTGAAAATCTTTCAAATAAATGTGTATCGCCAGGTCCACAATGGAAACTAAGTTTATTGATTTAGATAAAGTAGAGGAAGAAGCAGAATGGCTTAGCCAATTCCTAAAGGACATTCCAATGTGAACAAAACATGTGCTTGCAATATGTATTTATTGCGGCAGCCAATCGACAATTGATAGGGTTCGGAGTAATATATATAATGGTAAGTTTTAGCATATACGTCGAAAACACAATACCATAAAATAACTACCCTATAATGGAGTTGTCGTAATAAACTATATAAACTCAAAGGATAACATCGCGGATTTGCTAACTAAAGGTTTAGCTAGAGAGCAAGTTTGTCGATCATCAAGGGAAATGGATTTAAAGCCTATAATTTAAAAAGTTGTCATAACGGACATCCAACCTAGCTGACTGAAGATCCCAAGATTTATGTTCAAATGGACAACTAAGTTGTGAATGATTCAGGAGGATCATAGCGGAGGTAATCCCTCATGCCCATTTCTAAGATAACACTGTGATACTTGCAGCGAGTTCAGGATAAGCTAAGCTTTTAATGATTCTTATATCTTAAAAATTCAAGTGGAGTATTGCAAGATACTCTTAATAAGAAATCACCTATGTGAGTGTGAATTAGGTCGGTTCTATGAGAATGATAAGGCTAAATTTCTCTAAAGCACTCATGAAAACCAGGTTGTTAAGGGCTAGAATGTACCAAACAATGAGAACCAAATGGTGTCAGGAAATATCTTGTGTGATTTTCTATTGTCTTGGTTTACACAAACAGTTGAACAGTTCAAGACATCATGTTCACTAATTAACCAGTAAATCCAATAAACTTTCACAAGTGAAGGTTCAAAGCCACAAGTTACCTATCTCTATATAGGAGATTTTCGCTTGTACTATCTATTGTGTGTTTGCAATTGCAAATGCATTGATTTTATAACCATTTCTTATTCATGTGGAGAATTGTTAAAATCGAATTTAATAATTTTATTTTGACAAACTTTGGGCCAAAATATATTTGGGACCCATCCGTCTTCTGAGTTAGGTCTGGGGTGTTACACGTTCTCCTCCGCGAGGAGATGAACGACGTATATTTATTTACTCAAATCTGATAAGAGGTGAATGAGAAATCGATGTTCAAAGTCGTTGCTTAAACATAGGTTTTGTTGGGTTTAATGGAACTGTGTAACTTCAATCCCACATTAAAAGTTCTTAAGAAACTAAGTTGGTATATATAAGCTAGAGTTGGACTAAGAGGAGGGTCCTTTGGGGGTATCTAGTTTTGTGGACGGGAGAGAACTCAGGATTGTGGGTCGACCCAATCCGAGTAGTTTATATATTTTTGGAGAAAATTTATTTAAATTTTTATTTAAATAAAAATTTCAAAATTCAAACTTAAAATTCGATTACTGTTAACCCAACGGATCAAAAATCCAACGGTCGTTTTCTAGAATGGAGCGCTCGTGAGATGTTCGCGGAGCGGTCGAGTGCCCATGTGCAGAAAACGGACCAGAATAGAGCGTTCACGGAGCGCTTGAGTGCCAGAGGTACCCCCTGAACTTCAGTGTAAGGCGCTCGCAGAGCGCTCGCGGAATACTTGAGCGCTGACGATAAACAATTGCACCAGTTCTGAACTGGAGCAATAACTTTTCTAGAAAGTTACCTTAATGGCTATTTAAACACTTCATTTTGCACGAATTTGGCATTCTATATTTCTTCATACATTGCATTCGAAATATGTGCAAATTCTGAAGTTCGAGAGTACAAAACACTTGACGGTTCGCTGAACCCATAAATTGGAGTGCTTCTTTTACCGGGTGTGATCATTGTATCCTGAGAGATTGACGTCCGTAAAACCTATTAGCACTTGTGTGATGGACGAATTTATCTTAAGGAGATAGTGTTCTACACTAGCTACGATTATCTACAGGTTTTGGTTTAGTATCTATTTGTAAGAATTTAATTACAGTTCTTTTTATTCAGTTTTTTTTTCTGTTTGTTGACAGTATAGTATTAGATTTTATTTATTTTTCAATCATATTGCTCAACATAAGTTATACATGTCGAAGTCATTTAGTAAATGAGAATAATTTTGAGTTTATAAATATCTTGTTTGTTAAACTAATTAATCAAAACTTGAACGAGCTTAACTGGGTCGAGCAAAACATTTACCGTTCATGAATAACTCGATTTGTTTGCACCCTACTAAAGAGTAAGGGCCGAAGGAGCATTCATTGTAGAATTTGGAGATTTGCGAATCAAACATAATGATTTTAATGGTATATAGTCATTTGATAAATCATAATTAGGATAAGGCTATACACTAATATTCAGGTTCTACTGGAGTTATAAAAAACTAGTTTGTTTTAAATAATTATTTTTGTCTTTAATGAATTTTCTCTAATTTAGTCAATTTATTGTTTATTCAGATTATTCGTAATTATTAATAAAAGTAAATAAAATATTGATCAAAAAGTCGGATCGTCAACTCTACTTTTGGGGGAAAAGAATATTTCTAATTGGGATAATTACACTTACCTCCCTTGATATTTACGTTTATTATAGAAACCTCCCATATGGTCTCTGAAATTACACTAACCTCTCTCGAAATTTAATTTTTAACATCAATTGTATCTAACTGTTAAAATTTTCGTTGAAATTTAACAGAAACCGCCCATCCCATTCTAAAACCACCATTCTCACCCCAAAATCACCCTTCAAATCACATTTCCCTCCCCCCAAATTATCATTCTCACCCCAAAATCACTCTTCCCAAAATCACCATTCCATTAAAATTTGGGGTGGGAATGGTGGTTTTGGGAAGAGAGGGGAAGGTGGTTTGAATTGTGATTTTGGGATGAAAAGAGTGGTTTGAATGGTGATTTTGGGGTGGGAATGGTGGTTTTCGTTAAATTTCAATGAAAATTTTAACAGTTTGGTACAATTGATGTTAAAAATTAAATCTCAGAGGAGGTTAGTGTAATTTCAGAGACCACATAGGAGGTCCCTGTAATAAGCTTAAACCTCAAGGAGGTAAGTGTAATTATCCCTTTCTAGTTTGTTATAATTTGGTCATCTGAATTGTATTTATGGTTTTCTATTTTTAAGTTTTTGATAACATATATTATATTTTTGGTTCGTATCGATAAAAGAAATTAAAAAATAATTTTTAAAAAAATTATAAATAAGAAAATACTAAAACAAAAATGCTGGCAAATTTGCTAATTTTTAACTTATCTTTGTTTTTCTATCTTTTTATCTTTTATTATATTTTTATTTTTTTTAATTTATCTCAACGATAAGAGTTTAAAAATTAGATTTTTTTAATCAAATAAAAAATATCAAATACAAAAAAATAATAATTAATAAGCCCTTATCCCAAACCCAACCTTACTACTCTCACATCTACGTAGCAAGATAGCAATATTATTGACTTTTAGGTGTCAAGAGTTGAGCTTGAATCAATTAATGTAGCAACTTCATCCATTGTCATGGGAATGGCATAAAGGAAAAATAAATAAATAAAAGGTGTAACTTTACTCCAAGTTATCAAACTAATTCTATTTATTAATAATAATTTTCATTCGATGTGATTGTATTTTCTTCATTTAATTATTGAACCTGTGCCATGCACAATTAAATGTATTATTATAATAATTTTTGTTTTTTAAATGATTCAATAAAAGTTTAACAAAAAAAAGGCAATAATGTAGTTAGTATACAATAATTTTCATTTCTTTAGACATCATTGGCACTTGAAGGGCTACTTACTGCATTCGAGTCAAACATTTGTAACATAAAATTTAATTCATTATCTTTTATGTTGTCATTGAATCTGAAGACGGTAGAATGCGATCGATTAGCGTAACAGTGATAGTAGTATGTATCGATGCTCTTTTTCTAGGTGGATAATTTGATATTTCATCAACAAATTTTTATGTTTTTTTCATGGGGTGGAATGGATTAAATATATTTTTCACCCATTCTTGCTAATTTGAAAAACACTTTTTTCCCACTCCATTCATATCCATTGAATGGAATCACAAATTTATCATAGCCAATACATAAATAATATATAGCAAAATAAAAATAAATAAATAAATAAATACCAGGCAAGAAGGCTTCTTACGATCTATAAATTGTCTATCTCAAAATAATCTTTTGTACGAAAAATTCCCCAAACATACATTGTAAATTAACATGGTGGAGGTTGGCCTATTTTTTGGAGAGACACTATTTGTGATTGATGATACTTTTATGTTTAACGATAATACTATGGTGACCACAATTAAATATTATATACGATACATACAGCACTTTATGTGTACCGCTTAGAAATAAATATTAAGATCATATAATTATTTAAGTACCACACATGAGATGACACATCACATAGTACTGAAACGTGATCATTAAATGTGATCATTATAGCATTACTTTATTTTTAATGCTGTTATTTTTTTTCTTTTTTTGGATAATTAATGCTGTTATTTTCTTACAAGTTGATTATGTGAAGGAGGAACAATTGGCATCCCATGACTTTTTATTTCTTCTCTTTTTTCTATTTAGTTTGGAACGTCTCTTTCACAGCGTCCCTAAGCGTACACATCTTTTACTTTATTAAAAATCTTAGTAAAAAAAAAAAAAAAAGAAAGAAGAACCTACACTATCCTAATTTTTTTTATAAAAAAAGTATGGGGATCACCCTCAACTGTGTCCATCGTGAAACTTGAATCCGCAACCTCCACGATTGATAAGAATTAGTTGAGATGATGCCATTAAGCTACAAAACCCTTGGCGATACGCTATTCGCTAAATTCTTCCAAAATTGATCTAATATCTTTTTGTTCAACATTTTGACCAATATTAGCACGTGAGTTTAGTGGTATTTGTTCTACTTTCCATGTTGGTGCGTGATTAAAAAAACAAATGTACAATGCATGAAAAGAATTAGAATAGTAGTTGTAGGTACCTTGAGTTAGACAGATGATACAGTTTTTGAATGTGAAATTGTTTAATTGTGAGAGTAAAATGGTGAATTGAGAAACTTCAATTATGAAAAAAAAAAGATATTCGAAAATGAATAAATTAATTTGAGTTATATATTTTTTAAATTAAGAAAGAATAATCAAACGTGTACTAAAAATAAATAAATTGATATATTAGGTAAATTTAGGAAACTAGCCTTAAATTTTATGGCAAACATTTCCAAATTGAGATAGTCTTTTAAAAGGAAAACGAGTAGAATATCTATGAATGTAATTGAATGTAAGCAAATTAGTAAGTTATTTCCAAATTATTGTATTTCCAATAATAATGTCTTGATTTTCAATAGCATTAGGTGGTTTAATATAAAGAGGCTTTCAGCCAAAGGTCTAAAAAAATAAGTTTTAATGTGTAAAGTCCACAAATAAAATTTTTAATGCGCGATGTCCAATCGCCTATAATACTGATAAATTTAACACAAACAAATAAATTTATATGTAATGCATATAGATAAATTTATTTGTCGTCTCATTTTATGCAAGACAGACAAATTTATCTGTGTTCTTTATACAGATAAATTTATATGTGTTCTTTCAAAACATGTATCAATTGCATAGATAAATTTATCTGTCTTGTATAAATAAACTGACAGATAAATTTATCTGTGTGCTTTATACTTATTTTGAAAATGCACAGATAAATTTATCTGTTCTATGTGGTGCGTTAAAAATTTTGTTGGTGGTTAAAAAACAAAATCGCCGCTACTTTAAGGACTAAAAACTAATTTTTTGTAATATAAATTTAGATTTAGTTAGTTTACATAAATAGCATGATGACATGTGCTATTGACAAAAACTAAAAATCTCAAATTTTGAGAAAGTTAGATTGAGAGTTTTCAGTTCTTGCAAATTATAAAATGAGTTAATTAATAAAATTATTTAATATTTTAATTAAAGTAAGAAATAGAGGAGAACCAAGGGAGTGATGTTTAAAAAGTAATAATTTTATCAATCCAATGAGAAGAATTTGATAGGAAAAAAAAGCAAATCTAAAAAATGATGGGAGATATTATCTGTGAAATCTCTTCTAATTAATTTTTAAAATTATAAATAAGTCATAGTCAATAGAATAATCTTAAATATTTTAAAAAGTAAAAATTTAATAAAAATAAGATTTAAATTTTAGAGCACCCAAAGTCATTATCCCAAACTTTGCTTTTCGTTGATATATATATTAGCTGTGAACCTGTGCGATCGATGCACTAATCAATGCATCATTACAGTTAATTTTATTAATTTTCATTAAGCACACGTTCAAATCAATACACTATTATTTTTTAATACTATGAACTTTCATTAAATAGTATTTTAGAAATTATTGAAATTATAAGATTGACTTAATTAACACAAATATATTAGTAAGTTTAGTTCACTAAATTATACCCAAAAAAAGATAAAATTTAATTTTATGCGAATTCTTGACTTATTGAGCATTATACAGATTAATTTTTGCGATGTCTATTATGTCTACATAAAATATGTTAGCCATTGTTAAGTTTTTAACCTTTTTTTTCTAAAATATTATTCTCTAGTAATTGTCTGGGTAGCTGCTAGAATGAATAAAAATAAACGAATTTAATGGTCAATTTAATCTAATTTATTTGGCTATTATATTTAAATAATTTTTAAGAAAATGGTCTATCAAATTTTTGTGTGTAATACATAGAATTTTTAAAATAAATGACTAAATTAGATCACAAATGTAAATATGTTTATAAATGTATTACGTACATATAAAAGTAGTATTATTTGTTTGACCTATGTATTTATATATTCTTCATAATTAAAATAAAAAATGTAACTTCAGAATATTTCAATAATGATAAAAAAATTTAATTAAAAAATGTTATTTTAATTTTTATTTATTTTATTATTTGTCTCATTCATGAAAATATCATAAATTAAGAGATTTAACGCATACTAATTATGTCAACTAAAAAATTTGATGAATATATGAAATTTAATTAAAAAGTCAATTATTATCTTGGAATGATGTAATGATCAATAATAGCTTTACACCTGTATTTTTATATTGTACAAATTTGAAATTCTAGCAAAAGGAATTCACATATATCTCTCTATTTTAATTTTTAAAAAGTTGCTTAAAAATCTCATATATTTTATGATATTCAATGTATTAAAATAAATAAATATATAAATAATTATTATTTTAATTTTGCATCATGTGCATGGCCATTAAATCACTTGGTAATCTATATAACTTTCTAATGTACCAAAAATATGGTGGGTTCACTTTGACTATTTCGACTATTCATATTATAAAGTATTTTATTAAAAAGATTTTTTATATTAAAATTAAATTAATTAGAAATTAATAACTACATGATTAGATCACATTAATTTTAAAAACAAATATAATCTATTTTCAAAATTATACTTATTATCAATTTCAATAAGATTAATATGATTGTCTATGGCCTATTTGGCACTTTTAAAAGCCGGCCTTTTATATATATATATATATATATATATATATATAAAAGCATATTTTAAGTTGTAGTTTTTGATATATTTAAAAAGTTATTAATTTTTAAAAAAAAATTTTAAAAAGAAAAACTTATAAATATTTTAAACACACTAATTTTCTTTTTTAGAGTGAAATGTCTATAACAATCTTAATTCACAATCTCAATTCAGAAAGTCAACTTTTCTTATCAAAGAAAAAATATTATACCAGTATTTTAAATATTACAACTTAAAAATAAAAAATAATAAAATATTAAATATTTAAATAAAAAGAATAAAACAAAAAAAAAAGCAAAAACCTACTGTAAAATATTATCTCAAATAATTTAACTTTTTTTAAAAATTTTTTTTTATAAAAAAGTTAAATCTTTTAAAAGCTAAATTTCTTAAATATTCCAAATAAGACCTCCGAAATTATCGACGCCCGATTAATTTAATATTTTGTATAAATAATACTTTAATATGAAAAATTGAAATTATTAAAATAAATCACTGTAAATACAATAAATAAAAAAAAGAAACGAATCTCTTTATTTTTTATTTTAAAAAAAAGAATATGTGAATCCGAATCTTACGAGTTCATTGAAAGTAATAAACGGATCAACACGCAAATCGGTGCCGTTTTGTTTTCTCTCTCTTCTTGTAAATTTTCTTTCCCGTTTTCCGTCAAAAATATTAATTCCTACGATTCTGCAAATCTTCTTAGGCGCGTCGATAGATACAAGACGATAAGGTGGACAGATTAAAACAATAAAGTCAACCTTATGTCAACTTAGTTTTTTTTTTTTTTGTTAAAAATATAAAAAAATTAATTTTATTTGTTTAGTAAAAAAATTAAAAAATTAAAAAATTAAAAAATTAAAAAGTAAAATTAAAATATAAATTCTTAGAATATTCAAATCAAACTCTTACTATTTTTAAAATATAATAATACCTCTTATTTATAATTTATTTATTACTATTATCAACTATATATAATTGTTAATATTTAATATATAAAATGGTAAAATTATCAATTTTAAACAAAAAGAAAAAAATTTATTTTTTATCTAAATAACCAGTTTTAAAAAAATTAGTTTAAAAGTTAAATTACTAAATAATATATTTTAAATTTAATTTAATTTGTAAATTAAAAATAAAAAAATAATTTTTAAACTGATTAACAATCTAAAACTTATATTCAAGTCAACGTGTGAAGTTAGCATGATGATGAACCATTCATTTCATCCAATGGATAATTAGTGATGAATGGTCAAATTCTTGGATTTTTTCGTGTATTTAATTCATGTATAATTTTTTAGATTTTTATTAGGGGTATAAAAATAATTCGAGTCTTAACGGGAGTTTAAAACTTGTTCGAAATTCGTCACTATTGAAATTTAGTCCATTGCCGGACTCGAGCTGGCTCGGCTCGCCACTATTCATGGGTCGAGTCTGGGCCGCCCACCTAAGCCCGCTGGTCGGCCCCAAAATCGGACCGCCCAAAAAAGCCCGAACCCGCCTGCCCATAGGCTCGGCTCAGGCTCGGGTCCGATCTAACCGTTGGGCTCGTCCCGGCCCGCCTGGCCATCTCCCCCTCAAGCGGCTAGTTTTGCAATTTAACGGTCTGAATTAAATTTTTTTAAAAATCAACGGATGAGATTGTTTGATTGTTGGGCCTGGCCTACGCTTAGTTTTTTTTTAATAAATTTTTTTTCTTATTAATAGGGAGCATCTATTTAATTTTTTTCGTATCCAAACAACTCTCTTCTCTCTACTCTATTTTCTCTAATTTTTCTCTCTAATTATTCGGTGATATTCAGGTTCGGTACAATTATTGACGAATTAAGTAGTAAAGATCAAGAATCGAAATCAAGATCAAAACACCAATCGATCGAGATCAAGATTAAAGATCGGAGTTTGTTAATTCGGTTTATTTTATTTTTTACAATTTAATTTATTTGTTGCAATTTAATTTTTTGTAATTTATTCAATTTTATTAAATTCTAGTCTCTATTCTCTAAAAAATTAATTAATTTATTGTAATTTAAATTCTTGTATCTAAAATAATTAATTTATTTGTTACAATATTTAATTAAATTTTTAATACATTTTTTTAATTCAAATTATTATTTTTTTAAAATTAAATTCTATTTTATTTTTAATTTTTTTTAAATTATAGTCTCTATTCTCTAAAAAATTAATTAATTTATTGCAATTTAAATTCTATTCTATAAAATAATTAATTTATTTGTTGAAATATTTAATTGAATTTTTAATATATTTTTTTAAAATTCAAATTAATTTTTAAAAAAAATTAAATTCTATTTTATTTTTAATTTTTTTAAATTCTAGTTTTTATTCTCTAAAAAATTAATTTATTTGTTGCAATTTAAATTCTAGTATCTAATTTATTAATTTATTTGTTACAATATTTAATTAAAATTTTAATACATTTTTTTAAAATTCAAATTAATTTTAAAAAAAAATTAAATTCTATTTTATTTTTAATTTTTTTAAATTCTAGTCTCTACTCTCTAAAAAATTAATTTATTTGTTATAATTTAAATTCTAGTCTCTAAAATAATTAATTTATTTGTTGCAATATTTAATTAAAATTTGAATACATTTTTTAAAATTCAAATTAATTTTAAAAAAAATTAAATTCTATTTTATTTTCAATTTTTTTAAATTCTAGGCTTTATTCTCTAAAAAATTAATTTATTTGTTACAATTTAAATTATAGTATCTAATTTATTAATTTATTTGTTGTAATTTATTTAAATTCTAGTCTCTAATTTATTCTCTAATTTATTCATTTAATTGTTGCGATTTAAATTCTAGTATATAAAAAAATTAATTTATTTGTTAATTTAAAATTTAATAATGTTTTTAGAAAAATCGATGGATCCAAATCTTTTTCCCGTTAATGATGAAAAGGATATTTTTATATTTTTACCTACTGGTTCTAATCCCACTCCCCCTGCTCCTATTCCAGCCACTGCTTCATCTGCATCTGCATCTTCATCTGCATCTGTAAGTTCATCTAGTAAAAAAGCTTTAAATGTGTGAAATTTTTTTTAAAAACTTTAAAAAAAAATAATGATGGCACCGTTACTGTTAAAGCAAAATGTAAAATTTATAATAAATTACTTTCGGGTCACATATCAAGTGGTACTAGCCACTTACGTAGACATGCTAAAATTTACCGTAAAAATTCACCTATTAATGTCACTTCACAAATGCAAATAGGTAGGGATTCAACTGGTAATATTACAAATTTTTTGTGGGAACAAACTCGTGCACAAAATTCTGTTGTTGATTATATAATAAAATAAGAACAACCATTTTCAATGAGTGAACAACCGCCATTTGAAAAAATGATACAAATTGAATTTGTTCCACAATTTTAACGTTTTTCTATAAATACTACAAGAAATAGAGTTTTAAGTAGATTTGATGAAATTAAAATTGAGTTAATGTATTTATTTATAAATTTAAAAGAAAAAATTATTATAACTTCTGATTTATGAACTGCTAGAAATGCTTAAGAATTTCAATGTATTACAGCACATTTTATAGATAATGATTGAAATTTATGTAAAAGAATTGTTTCATTTAAAACTATAGAATTTTCCTATACTGGTCGATCTTTAGGTATTGTTATTAGGAAAAAACTAGGTATGTGGGGCATTGTAAATAAAGTATTTTCTATTACTTTAGATAATGTTTCTTATAATAACGAATGTGTTAATTATTTAAAACGTCATTTACAACTTCCATTATCTGGTTCTTTATTTCATGTTCGTTGTTCGGCACATATTCTAAATTTAATTGTGAACGAAGGACTTAAATATTACAATGAGTCTTTTAAAAGAGTTAGGTTAGCAGTAAAATGTATAAATAGTAGTGCTAGAAGAGTTGATTTGTATAGAAAAATATGTCAAATATAAAATATAAAATATAAAAAATTATAATATAATGTAGATACTAGATGGAACTTGACATATCAAATGTTACAATTAACAATAAAACAAAAAATAATAATTAATTTATTTTATGAAATAAATACATACATTAATTTTGAACCACCGATATCTAGTGATTGGAATAATTTAAATGTATATAAAAAATTTTATAAAATTTTTGGTCAAGTAACAAAATTATTTTCTTTTATTTACACTCCTACTACTTCATTAGTTTTACTGTAATTAAAACAAATTAGCGCAGTATTTGATGAAATTTTACTCAATCTAAATTATTACCAAATGATATTGGGTATGAAAGATAAATTTGATAAATATTATAATAAAATATTACATATTTTTTGGAATAGCCTGCATACTAGATCTTATGAGTAAAAATATTTATTTACAATATTTTTTAAAAATATTTATGATAATATAAACCAACATGAAGCTATAAATGAAACATTTAAATATTTATATGATAAATATAAAACTCAAATAATACCACAATCAACACTATTATATGATAAATATAAGACTGACTTTTTAGGTTATTTGTTGTATATGTAAATTTTCTTATTTTATATTTATAATTTTACATTTCATTTGTTATGTATTTTACGTAGAGAATAATGAAAATGATTGTTAGGCTTGTATGTGCCAATCTAGTTGGGATGTACTTGACCTATAGTGATGTAATTTTTTTATTTTTTTAATATGTACAATACATTTAAAATGTGTAAAATTGTTTATATTTTATTTTTGATTAATAAAATTTATATCCCATTTTATTATTTCAATTGTTCAAGTTTACTTCATTTAATTGATTAATACACTTATATAATATAATAAATTTGAATACAACAAAAAAACTTATAAGTTTATATAATATAATAAACTTGAATACAAAAAAAAATTTATAAGTTTATATAGTATAATAAACTTATATTATGAGACCCTGACCCAGTTAATTTTGAGAATAATTTAAGTGTTGACGGAGTTTGAGTTAATATTTGATCTCGGTATGTTGGGGTTTTGTTTCTTCAGAATAGAATAGCATGTGCGTATGAGTTTTACGCTTGTTCGGGTCCGAAAGAGGTTTGTTTGGCAAGGTTTAGGCTATTAAACCTGTTCTGTAGCAGAAAATAGTTTGAGCAATTCTAGTGAGGATTTCAGTCGACTGAAGGGGTGAGTTCAGTCGACTGAGTGGGGTTTTTGGTGGTTCAGTCGACTGACCAAGAGGTTCCAGTCGACTAGACTTGAGGCGGTGAGATATTTTGGTTTTTTAAAAGGTTTTGCAGTCGACTGGAATGGGGGTCCAATCAACTGACCTGTGTGTTTTGTCTTTTTCTTATAAATATTAAGCCTTGGAGATATTTGTGAGATATTTATTTCAGAACTAATTTCTCTCTCCCGAAACCTCTGCCTTATCTCTAGATTTTGAGGGGCCCGAGGCTCGATTTTCAGTGGTTGGACAGCGGATCCTTGCTACTGGTGCCGGGGGCTTCGCATATAGACGGACAGAATTTAGTTTCGTCGAGGTTCGATTTTTGAGGTGTCGAGTTTTGACCGAACAAGGTAGGATTCTAAACCCTACTACTGTATAAGGGTGATATGTGTAATTATATATATTTTTACCGGGTAAAAAATACATCAAATGTCATATTTATGTTTAAACCTTAGCTTTTCGGGTAAAAAGCATGTTTTCGCTTTTCTTGGTTTATTACATTCTATAACATGTGGTTTTATGATTTTCAAAGAATTTTCTTGAAAACGGTGAAAAATGATGATTTTGGATATAAATCTCAACATTTTATATTTTGGAGGTTTGGAGCTCGCCTTCGGGGTTGGATATCAGTTTTTGAAACGTTTTGTTGAAAACGAAAAAAAATATTTTAAAAATATTTTGTTGATCTCCATGTTGATGGATGGATCTATATACATGTATAATGTATATTTGCGAAAACGATTTTGTAGTTGATGCTACAGTTCTATTTTTAGAAAATTATCTAGATGTACCGGGATAACGTGTATTTGGCACGAGTTCCCCTCGGTATAAATTCGGAAACGTGCGCAGCGTAGGTACTCAGGTCCTTCGGGTTAGACCCCGTAAATTGAGATGGTTGGGTGCTTAGTTCCCTCGGGTTGCCGCCCGTAAATTAAGTGGTTCGTTATGGTGCTCCGTATAGAACTTGTCATTACCTTGCAAGTCGTGAGTGATTTTAGGCCTAGGTAATGGATAGGAGTCTATAGTTGCTACCTCTATTCCCTTGTGTTTGAGTCGGTACATAGGATCTTATTTTTCTTCTTTTCTATGATGGTACATTCTGTGAGAGAACAAGCTTTTGGTTACTATTTTTCCTTAACTGTGAAAAATATCTTTTATCTTTCCTCGGTGTGTGATCCGAGTGGAAAAATAACGTTTTGCTTACCGTTTTTCTTCAACTGTAAAATGTGATTTTGCATTGTTTAAATGCTTGGTTGTGAAAAAAAAACTGTTTCGGGAGTTTGATGGGAAAACTTGAGATTTTATGATGTAAAACCTTCTGGCTCTGTGGTTGAGTTAGCTCTCACTATATGATATACATGATTTTGAGGATAGAAATGTGGAGTTTTATGAAATAAAACCGTTTTGAGGCTTGTGTTGGCCTAATGGAAAATCTGTGATTTGGGTTGAAAAAACCTTTTTGGCTCCTGTAGTTGAGCCTGCATGCTTTTGATTGCATATCCTGCTTTACGGCTTTATGTAGTCTATTTCTATTGAGCTTCTGCTCACGTTGTGGAATTTTTGCTGTAAAACTTTTTTCAGGTAAGCGTGGTCTTGTAGGTTGACCCGGTGGTACCCGGAGGTGGCTGATGACAAGACGTCTATTTTGTCTTGATAGGTAGTTTATACCTGTCATATATGTTACATGTTTATTTGTAACATGTTGTAAATCGTATACTATGATAATGGATGTATGCATGTTTTAATGCTTTCGAGAGAACCTTGGGTTGGTCGTTGTTTTTCGTAGTTTCATACTACGTTTTTCGTTGTTGGGATCAACAGTTTACAAACGAAATTTTCAAATGGTTTTTGCTTCACATAAACATTTGTGCTTTGAGGTAGATTTTGGAACAACCTAAGCTTCTTTTAAAATGAAAAGATTTTTCTTATTCAAAACACGTATTTTGTTTTCAAATGCTGTAACTGTAATCTTTTGGCTACTATTTTAAATCAATAAACCCTCAGTAGTACGTTTTTACAAAGGTTTTGGCCTTGTTTGGTTTTCTAGTTTTAAATCCCTTTTGTTTGGGCGGTTTGGTGGTTGTTCAGTGGCTTTTGCGTGACCCGAAGTTTAGGACATGACAACTTGGTATCAGAGCTCTGAGTTTGAGTACCTATGAGCTATGGGAGACGAGGGTGCATCACCTTGTGAGGATGTGTGTGTGCTTAGTTGTATGTGTTTTGAACATGAACTGTTGATATCGTGTATACGTGAGCATGAAGGTTGGACCTTAGGATTGATTAGTCTTGCCTTTGGGTGTTTAGACTAACAGACTTGGGAGCCAAGTTAGAACCGTATTTCATGGACATGATTTCTAGCAGGAAATCTAAGTAGGTTATCCAAAGTGACGCATTATTCTTGTTGGTTCTCCTTAGTAACGGTGTTGTGTCTGCATGATCGTCGTGACTATGTGCTAGCATGATTATGTGGTATGTGGTAGAAGTAACATGATAGATCGACATTAGGTTGTCGTGTTTCATGATTTCTTCATATACGACCTGTACACCCTTAGAGGCGACGAGACTGTGGTTTGGGTCTTGGTCATGCGACTCGGTTGCTATCAGTTGCATAAGCAGGGTTATGGGTTGAGCGTCGATCGCTTGGTATGTTGTGGAACTCATCAGTTGGTTGAGTTCCGCGTGAGGTTAGCCTCAGTTGGTATATGTTAGGTGTCTGTACAAGCAGCATTTATTCAGGTGCAGATGAAGCCTAGTCAGTGGCTTAGGTATAGTACCTGGCTCCTTTGAGAGTAAGCTAATGGCTGTCGGAGTTGTGTTATGGTTGACCTTGTGAGTCGAGGTGATGGAGTGTTAGAGACCCTGGAAAATCAGTCAATGTGATTGGATTAGGGATAGCAACAACCCTTCGGAGTCTTGGTATACGTGGTTCTGGCCTTGTGATGGATTAGATACATTGTGAGCCATGCTATATCATGAGCCGTGTACTCAGGAGGGGGTATAGACGAAAACATAGTGGATGGGAGCGTGATAATCCTTGGCCGGACGTATGTTGAGATAGAAGAACATGTCATTCTTGAGATAGTCCCTAGTAGGCAGGATATCAATGGTGGTCAGCAGGAAGTTGTGGGTAGTCTGAGTTGTCTGATGACCTTAGACGTTGTGTATCCTTTCAGGTTTGAAAATTGAGTTCCGAGTGAGTGAGCTCAAGGATGTGGGAATGAGTATGAGTTGTAATTATGCTAGGAAGAGCACAGGTTACGGCTGTATGGGAATATGTAAGGGCTCTTGTGACAAGTATCGGTTCTGTGAGATTCCTACGAGAATGCAGGTCAGTGATTTTGTCGATATCCTAGTGATTGGGAGATTGTGTTTGGGAACCGTGCGAGGTTCATGTGGTTGGCTTAGTGCTGAGATGACGTATCCCGGGTATGATATGTCTGGAGGTTATTTGTGTTCCACCTTAGGTTCAGAGATGGGTATGTTGTTCGCCCATGGGAACGAAGTGTGGAGTGATGAGGTTCATCAATGGACCGTGTGGTTTGGCTGACCTGGGGTGATAGGTGAGAAATCGTAGGGTACGATGCATGTGATCGATGTGTGCTTTGAGAGTTAAAGTGCAGAAGGTGTCTGCATGGTTGTGGGAGTTCTTAGTAACTCTAAATGAAAGGTCTCATAATTGGATTCCCTTTGTTTGATGTTGTGCCTTGAACAGTGAGCTCGAGGTCGTGATGTGATTGTGGTTTGCCTAGAAAAAGTTAGGTGGGTGAGTAAGCGCAACCGTGTGAAGTGAGGTTTTGGGCGCAGTGGTATGAGTTGTACCAATTATGCGGATGGATGGTGTTCGCGTGTGTGAATCAGGTATGAGCGTTGAGAGCTTAGTATAGCGGATGATCTGAGTATCGTGATTGTGGTTGACAACAGCTGTGTGACTGTAGTCGATGTGGCCTCGAGGTAGGACTTACAGAGTTCTTATAGGCTAAGTGTTGATGAGTACTCTCAGTACGTTGAGGTTGGATCATGATTTCTTGTTGGCATTTTTCTTTCCTTTGGATGGAAGGGGAGAGAGAGTTTTCTTGTGGACGATTGTCTTGACGGCTACCTGGTGCAAGTTATTTCATCTCGGTTGGATGGAGATGTTAGGTTCTTGATGGGTTGAGATTTGGTCGTGTTCTGAGACTGTGGAATCTCAGTGGAATTGTACCCGTGTTGTGACTCGTGCTGTGACTTGGGAACTTGTATCACTGTGATTGGGTGATGGTTGGACTAATCCTTCATGGTTTCAACGGATGATTGAACCATTTGGATTGTGATCCATGTGAGGTTCGGTTGGTAGACAGGAGTGCTTGTGACGATTCTTGTCGACAAAGGAGTTGGTGTTGAGACGTAAAGTCCTTTTGCAATGATTAGTTGAGGATCATTGACCGTTGTGTGCGTCTGGTTGTGTTTCTAGCTCTTGGCGGAGCAGGGGTTTGTCGAAACAGTGTGGCTGTGATAGGTGTATGGTGGGTTTTTGGTAGCCTTTTGTGAGTCTGGCGTGGGTCCTGTTTAGGACTTAGAATTGCTCAGAGTTCTTAGAGTCGAGAAGTGGTTGTCGACTGTGGTAAGTGTTGTGCTTCAGCATAACTAGTATTTGTATGGATGGTAGTTCCGAGAGTATGATGTCAGAGAAGCCTTGGTTGGCGTAGCCTATTCGGACCAACGCGATTGTTTGGTTGGGAACAGAAGGGCCGTGATGAGGTCTGGATGTGAGAAAATTGCTAAGTGTAAGATGCAAGTCTTGGTTGGTATCTTGGACCCTAATAGTTTGCTATTGTGGACCCAAAGGGTTGCTGTTTGTGTTAGACGTATGTGGTTAGATGTTGGATGACAGTCTTTTGTTGCTTTGTCTGATGACGGCGACCATGTTCGACATGAGATTGGTCTGTAGTTTTGGTATCAGTGATATGATGGTAAGACATTGAGATGTGCAGTGACGTGCTGTTTCATGGACGGACAATATGATTGGGTTTGTTTAGGTTTTGGATACCTATGAAATCTCCTATCTGCGTGACATGTTCGGCCAAGTGACTCGTTGGGGTCAGGCAACTACGTGAGTTTTGATATCGAATTGGTTTTCGGTTGTGTGAAACCTTATCTGGGACGTTGGTGTGCCACCTGATGTTTCTCCTGGGTGAGAATTGTGGTTCGTGATGAAAGTCTGAGTAGAGGATGAAGGTTTGAGGGCTTGAGAGTTTGCTGAGATCTGTTCTTTGGTGTTCCAGGTGAGTTAAGCGAACTTCTCTCTCGTGAGCTTCTCTCTGGAATTGGGTGTTGTGTTATTGCTCATGGATTGGTGTCACGACAACTTCAGTAATGGAGATATTGGCATCGATAGGGTGATGATGTGATATCAAAGTCGGTGGTAATCTGGTGATCGTCAGGACTTGTGTAAGGTTTATATGCAGTTTGTGTGACTTCATGTGACCGATGTCAGGGCTTGACGTCGTGTGTTTGGACTTATGAAAATGGTCCTTGGGGAGCATGGTGAGATGTGACTGAGCCAGTATGTGGCAATAAAGACGAAAGTGATAGTCTTTGTGTTCGAGCATAGAGCATGTTTGAGATCAGGTACCGTGGTGAATTGGTCTCTTGCTTTGCGTTTGTCGCTGGAGTAGTTGTGTTGGCGAGAGTTCTGTGTTGGGGTGTGGTAGCGTGAGTCGGATCTTGATCCGATATTTTATGGATGTTCCTGGATGACAGTGATGTTAGTGGAACTTGCACGTGTGAACATTCTATTTGCAGATTGATTCCTTAAGGATGTGTATTCTTGGTATCAGTTATGTGACAACTTCAGTTTTGGGGTTTCAGTTGTTGAGGCATGTCTGCTATTGTACAGTGTTGTCGGGGCATTTCTGCTATTGTACAGTGTTATTAGGCTTGCATCAGAGGTTGCAGATGATTGATGGGCTGTGTTTGGCTTTCGAAGCAGTGTTGAATTTCGAGGACAAAATTCCTTTAAGGGGGGGAGAGTAGTGAGACCCTGACCGAGTTTATTTTGAGAATAATTTAAGTGTTGACGGAGTTTGAGTTAACCTTTGATCTCGGTATGTTGGGATTTTGTTTCTTCAGAATAGAACAGCATGTGCGTATGAGTTTTACGCTTGTTCGGGTTCGAAATAGGTTTGTTTGGCAAGTGTTTAGGCTATAAAACCTATTCTGTAGCAGAAAACAGTTTGAGAAATTCCAGTGAGGATTTCAGTCGACTGAAGGGGTGAGTTCAGTCGACTAAGTGGGGTTTTTGGTGGTTCTGTCGACTGACCAAAAGGGTCCAGTCGGCTGGACTTGAGGCGGTGAGATATTTTGGTTTTCCAGAAAGTTTTTCAGTCGACTGGAATGGGGGTCCAGTAGATTGACCTATGTGTTTTGGCATTTTCTTATAAATATTAAGCCTTGGAGATATTTGTGAGATATTTATTTTAGATCTGGTTTCTCTCTCCCGAAACCTCTACCTTCTCTTTAGATTTTGAGGGGCCCGGGGTTCGGTTTTCAATGGTTAGACAGTAGATCCTTGCTACTGGTGCCGGGGGCTTCGCATATAGCCGAATAGAATTCAGTTTCGTTGAGATTTAATTTTCGATGCGTCGAGTTTTGACCCAGCAAGGTAGGATTCTAGACCCTACTACTGTATAAGGGTGCTATATGTAATTATATGTGTTTTCACTGGGTAGAAAATACATCAAATATCATATTTATGTTTAAACCTTAATTTTTTGGATAAAAAGTATGTTTTTCGCTTTTCTTGGTTTATTACATCGTATGACATGTGGTTTTATGGTTTTCAAAGAATTTTCTTGAAAACGGTGGAAAATGATGGTTTTGGATGTAAATCTCAACATTTTATGTTTTTGAGGTTTGGAGCTCGCCTTCGGGGTTGAGTTTCAATTTTTGAAACGTTTTGTTGAAAACGGTAAAAATATGTTTAAAATATTTTGTTGATCTCCATGTTGATGGATAGATCTATATATATGTATAATGTATATTTGTGAAAAGGGTTTTGTAGTTGATGCTACAATTTTATTTTTAAAAAATTATCTAGATATACCGGGATGACGTATATTTGGCACGAGTTGCTCTCGGTGTAAATCCAAAAATGTGCACAGCGTAGGTACTCAAGTCATTCGGGTTAGTCCCCGTAAATTGAGACGGTTTGGTGCTTAGTTCCCTCGGGTTGCCGCCCGTAAATTAAGTGGTTCGTTATAGTGCTCCGTATAGAACTTGTCATTACCTAGCAGGTTGTGAGTGATTCTGGGCCTAGGTAATGGACAGGAGTCTATAGTTTCTACCTCTATTCCCTTGTGATGGAGTCGGTACATAGGATCTTATTCTTTTTCTTTTCCACGATGGTACATTTCGTGAGGGAACAAGATTTTGATTACTATTTTTCCTTAACTGTGAAAAATATCTTTTATCTTTCCTCTGTGTGTGATCCGAGTGGAAAAATGACGTTTTGCTTACTATTTTTCTTTAACTGTAAAATGTGATTTTGCATTGTTTAAATGCTTGGTTGTGAAGGGAAAACTGTTTCGGGAGTCTGATGGGAAAACTTTAGATTTTATGATGTAAAACCTTTTGGCTCTGTTGTTAAGTTTGCTCCCACTATATGATATGCATGGTTTTGAGGACAGAAATGTGGGATTTTATGAAATAAAACCGTTTTGAGCCTTGTGTTGGCCTGATGGAAAATCTGTGATTTGGGTTGGAAAAACCTTTTTGGCTCCTGTAGTTGAGCATGTATGCTTGTGATTGCATATCCTGCTTTACAGCTTTATGTAGTCTATTTCTATTGGGTTTCGGCTTAAGTTATGAGATTTTTACTGTAAAATCTTTTTCAGATAAGCGTGGTTCTGTAGGTTAATCCGGTGGTGCCCGGAGGTGGCTGATGACAAGACGTCTATTTTGTCTTGATATGTAGTTTATACCTGTCGTATATGTTACATGATTATTTGTAACATGTTGTAAATCGTATACTATGATTATGGATGTATGCATGTTTTAATGCTTTTAAGAGAACCTTGGTGTCACACTCCAAACTTCGGGGCACGTGACATACCCATAAACAACCATACATGATACCTAACCCGAGAATATACTCTAAAAAAAATAAAGCATACATGCATTGTATATAAACACCAAACGGCAACATTACACGGCTCTAACGCCCGAAAATAACATGTTATAACATACATGTAACAAAACCAGTAAAAAAGAATACTACAGCTCTTCTACCTCTCCAGCACCTCCAGATCAACCCACGTAACCGATACTTGAAAATATTTTATCGCACACCGTGAGCCAAGTCTCATCAAAAACTAGACAAGCATGCAATATAAACAAAATATACTAGGAAATCGAAGTGCAGGTTTTAGACTCTCTTTCAAGCCTTGAAAACAGTTTGAAAAAAATTTTAGATCACGACTCACAAGAACCATTAAAAACAATTTTCACATGCAATGGGAAAGCGAGGATACAAACCATGTTTTGACTCACTCACAGAAGCCTTGAAAACAATTCTTGTATTTCGACTCCCACAAGCCATTGATACAGTTTCTTTTATAAAAATTTGGTCTATCCGTCCCGATATGCAATACATGCAATACATGAACACGTGCCTCTTCGGGGCCTCATTTCAGCCTTCAGATATCGCACACACACACACGCACGTAAGTGCTTCGTCAGGATCTCATTTCAGCCGACAGACAGCACACGCACATGCCTCGTCAAGACCTTATTTCAGCCGATAGAGCGCATACCCACAAAGTGGCTCGTCAAGACCTCGTTTCAGCCGACAGAGCGCACACACACCCACACACGCACCCGTGCATTGTAAACCAAGACTAACATTCTCAGAAACACAAGCTCATCTATTCCATCTCATACAAATATGCAAACTTAAACCAAGATTTAATGCATAAATTCACGTACCAACACTATGTTCCATAACCATGTCACATGCCTATAAAACTCTAGGTTTTAAAGCATAAATCACGTTTCACATAACGATATCAAACCATGCAATTCACTTACATAATCCATGTATAAATAAACTACAGTTAGAAATGCACATAACCATATAAAACCTTGCACCACGACGCCACCCTTTATTCCCAAAAGGACTACGGGCCCAAGCGCTCCCCGCCCTCGGCCACCACGCACTCAACCGCGCATCACATCCACGTCTCACCATGCACGTCACCCATGAGGACGGCATCACACAACACCCGAGGCCACGACATGACCCCTGAAGCCACCATACAACCAACCGAACCCCGAAAGGAATCCACAAGTATTTGAATCGACTAATCTCATAAATTAATCAATTGAATACCATGGGACGCCAATCGAAAACCAAAACCCAACCACTAACACATCCTAACCCAGACCAACACACGCCCAACACGGCCAACAAAACACAAACAAACTCCCAAGGCCCAGACACGACCAACATGGAACCACGCAAGCCTAAACACGGCAAACACGAACCCACACAAATCCACGGCGCCCACACACATCCAAAACAAGCCCACACAAACCCACAACACCGCAAGAAACAAGAAACTTAGTCAAAAGGACCCACAAGGACGAAAAATAACCATTTCCCAAACATTAGGCCAAAACGGGTGAAAAACGGTTTAGAAATCTTGACATACCTTCACTATTTTGGTCATAACTTTTTTCTACAAAATGAATTTTAAGGTGAGAGAGGTGTCATTGGAAAGATGACTTCCAGGGCTTAGATTTGAGCACAAAAATGACCCAATTCTATGTCCGGACGAGGGAGATATGACCCAAACAAAACAGCCATGCGCCGCAGCCAGACTGCTTGCGCGCGACACGGTGCTCAAGCGCCCCAACCAGTTCTATGCCCCTCTTTGCTTTTTTTTTTTTTGTTTTAAACCCCAAAACATATATAAACCCTAAAATCAAGCCTCCAAACATGTTTTTCAAAACTCACGGACATAACCAAACCCAAGACTACCATAAAGCCTCGAAAGAAACTCTCAAACCCCGATTCCATCCAACCGAAACGACGAAAAACAACTTTTAAACTAAAAACCCGATTTATCAAAATATAAATCGCTTTTTCATGCATTTTAAGACAGTAAAACCACACACGATTACACATAGCACCCTCATAAGACATGAGATTCTAGGATCCTACATCGGTGAGTTCAAAACTTGACGTGCCAAACCACGTGCAAAATCGAGCCTCGCCGGAATCAAAATCTGACCGGATGGTTGCGTAGCCCATCACGCCAATAGTAAGGATCCGATGTTGGATCGTTGAAAATCGAGCCCCATGCCCCCGAGAAGTTAGAGAGAAGGCATAGAGAAAACGAAAAACTTACTGGAGAAGTTTTGGAAAATATCTTTTTGAAAATATTTAACTCTAGATATTTATAGGCCTCCAAAATATCTTTTTTTGAAAATTTTCAAAATTCGCACCACAGCACCCCACGACCCTGGGAACCTACCCCACATGCATATCTAAACCCGATTATGCATCAAAACATGTAAAAACATGATATAAGGAAAGCACGAAACGCGCGTCGAAAAATGCCGAAAAAAAAAAACAGATCAGAGTCTCACACTTGGGTTGGTCGTTGTTTTTCATAGTTTCATACTACGTTTTTCGTTGTTGGGATCAACGGTTTACAAATGGAATTTTCAAATGGTTTTTGCTTCACATA
>JAOTRH010327659.1:0-37270 GCA_034768845.1 Heliamphora exappendiculata
AAGGCATCGCCTTCAAGACCTCAATCCATGAAGAAGAATCTGAGGAAGACTCCTCATGTGATGAAAATGAAGAAATGACCTTCATTACAAGGAAGTTCAAGAAGTTTCTTAAAAATAAGAAATAAGGAGGAAAGAAATTCTTTAAGAAGGAAGGATTCAAGGAAGAGCCAAACAAGTTCAAATGTGACTCCAGCAGATTCAAAGTAAAAAACAAGAAAGATAAAATTATCTGCTACGAATGCAAGAAGCTTGGACACGTCAAAACTGGATGTCCTCTGCTTAAGAAGCAATTCAAAAAATGCTTCAAGAAAGCCATGATTGCAGCTTGGAGTGAAAGTGATGAGAGCAAAATGAAAAGGAAAAAAATGAAGTAGCAAATCTATGCCTCATGACCAAAGAAGATGACGAGGTAACTTCTGACTTCTTCTCTTTAGATGAATTGCAAAATGCATTTGAAGACTTGCATGACGAATTGAGAAAAATTAGAGCCAAGAATTCTGTTTTAAAAGAACTAGTTCTTTCCTCCTCAATAGAAATTGAAACTCTGAAAAGTGAAAAATCTGTTTTGACAAAACAAGTTTCTGTTTTAAAAAAGGAAAACAAAGCCTTGAGTGAAAAGGCTGAGGACCTTACAAAAATTGTTTACAAGTTCACTCAAGGAAAGAACAACTTGGATAAACTTCTTGGCATGCAAAAGTGTATTTTTGACAAAACTGAAATTGGCTATAAGCCCAAGAAGAAACAAAAATTCTTAAACAATATTTTTGTCAAATCATCATCAAATCATGCAAATGCTGCATGTTTTCATTGTTATGAGTATGGACACATTGCCACCCACTGTCCACATAGAAAATCCTTAAATGTTTCTATTAAGGAGGTTTAGGTTCCTAAAGGAACACACCCTCAAGTAACTAGCATCAAAGGACCCAAGAAAATCTGGGTACCAAAAGTCAAAACTTGATTCTCCTTGCAGGTGTGTCTCAATTTCTCATTCAAGGAAGGGATGTGGAACCTCGATAGTGCTTGCTCACGACATATGACAAGCGACAAATCAATGTTTGCATCTCTCAAGCCAAAAGATGGTGGATTTGTGACCTTTAAAGACAATAGCAAAAAGAAAATCATAGGAATTGGCTGCATTGGTAAAATTCCTTCTCCTTCTATTGAAAATATTTTGCTTGTTGATGGTTTGAAACATAACCTTCTTAGCATAAGCTAACTTTGTGACAAAGGTTACAAAGTTGTGTTTGATCATGCTAAGTGTGTTATTGAATATTCAACCACTAACAAAGTTATTCTTGAAGGTCATAGACATGAAAATATTTATACATTTACTCTAAATGATCTTTCTAAGAATGACACCATGTGCTTAGCCGCCTGGAGTGATAATAGTTGATTATGGCATAGAAGGCTTGGACATGCACACATGAACTTGATTTCTAAACTTTTAAAAAGGGAATTAGTGATTGGATTACCCCAAATCAAATTTGAAAAGGACAAAGTGTGTGATGCATGCTAACAAAGCAAACAAATTAAAAGTTCTTTCATTCTAAAAATAAAATTTTAACTTCTAGGCAATTACAACTATTGCATATAGACTTATTTGGTTCAATAAAGAATTTAAGCCTTGGAGACAAGAGATATGCCTTTGTTATTGTTGATAATTTCACTAGATACACTTGGGTGCTATTTTTAACTCATAAAGATGAAACATTTGCCTCTTTTTCAAAATTGTCTCGGAGAGTTCAAAATGAAAAATATTTTCAAATCACAAGTATCCGAAGTGATCATGGTAGAGAATTTGAAAACAAAAATTTTAAAAAGTTTTGTGATGAAAATTGTATTAACCATAACTTCTCAGCTCCTAGAACCCCTCAACAAAATAGAGTTGTTGGGAGGAAAAATATGACATTAGAAGAAATGGCTAGACCATGCTCTGTGAAAATAATCTACCAAGATACTTTTGGGCCGAGGCTCTCAACACAGCTTGTTTTATCATAAATAGAGCTATGATAAGAGCTTCTCTCAAGAAAACCCCCATATGATCTATGGAATAGAAAAAAATCTAACATCAGTTATTTTCGTGTCTTTAGGTGCAAATATTTTGTTTCAAACAAAAACAAATAACTTTTGGGTAAGTTCGATGCAAAATCTGATGATGGTATTTTTCTAGGATATTCTATATCTAGCAAAGCGTATAAAGTTTTCAATAGAGGGACCCTAGTTGTTAAAGAATCTATACATGTTGTTTTTGATGAAGCTAACCTTGGTTCTTCAAAGAATTTTTGTAAAGATAACCGTTTAGATTTAGAAAAAGGTGTTGAAGATATCTTCATCAAAGATAAGAAAGAGCCAAATCAAGAGGAAGTTTTAAATTCACAGCATAATGCAGTCCAACAGATTGCAGAATTTGAAAAAGAATAGAGGTATGCTCATGGTCACCCAAAAGATCTAATCATTGGTGATCCATCTCAAGGTATCAAAACTCGTTCCTCTCTACATAATGTTTGTAAAAATTTAGCATTCCTTTCTCAGACTGAACCAAAATATTTTAAGGAAGTCGAAAACGATGAATATTGGATCTTGGCTATGCAAGAAGAGCTAAACCAATTTGAAAAAAACAAAATTTGGACTTTAGTCCCAAAACCACAAGAACGCTCCATTATTGGTACAAAATGGGTTTTTAGAAACAAAATAGATGAAAATAGAGTAGTTCTTAGGAACAAAACTCGATTGGTAGCCCAATGTTACAATCAAAAAAAAGGCATCGATTTTGATAAAACTTTTGCTCCTGTGGCTAGGCTTGAAGCCATTAGGATGATGCTTGCTTTTGCATATTTTAAAATTTTCATGCTCTATCAAATAGATGTCAATAGTGCCTTTTTAAATGGTTTTATCTCGGAGGAAGTTTATGTGAAACAACTTCCTGGCTTTGAAAATCTAAAATTTTCAAATCAAGTTTACAAACTTACCAAAACTCTCTATGATTTAAAGCAAGTGCCTAGAGCTTGGTATGAAAGGCTAAGTAAATTCCTGATTGAAAATGAGTTTTCTAGAGGAAAAATTGATTCAACCCTTTTCATCAAGTCTCAAGGAACTGACACGCTAGTTGTACAAATATACGTAGATGATATAATTTTTTGTGCAACTAACGAATCTCTTTGCAAGGACTTTGCCAAGTGTATGCAGGGAGAATTCGAGATGAGCATGATGGATGAGCTCAACTATTTTCTAGAACTTCAAATCAAACAATCTCAAGAAAGAATCTACATCAATTAAGCCAAATACATAAGGGACATATTGAAGAGGTTCAATATGCTCAAGGCAAAACCTATGGGAACTCCAATGTGTCCTACAACAAAGCTTGACAAAGATGAAGATGGCATAGCAGTTGATGAAAAGCGCTATAGATGTATGATTGGATCCCTCTTATATTTGACTGCTAGTAGGCCTGATATTATGTTCAGTGTATGCATGTGTGCTAAATTTCAATCTAATCCTAAAGAATCGCATGTGACCGCTGTTAAGCGCATCTTTAGATACCTCTTCGGAACACAAAATCTAGGATTATTCTATCTTAGAGGAATAGCCTTTGAATTATTTGACTATTTAGATGCTGATTTTGCTGGATATAAAGTAGATAGAAAAAGCACAAGTGGTACTTGTCAATTCTTAGGACACTCTCTAATCTCTTGATTTAGCATGAAGCAAAACTCAGTAGTCTTGTCAACAGCCGAGGCTGAGTATATTGCAGCTGGAAGTTGTTGTGCACAAATTTTTTGGATGAAACAACAATTAGAGGATTATAGTTTTCACTTAGATCATATTCTAATAAAATGTGATAACACTAGTGCAATCAATATATCACAGAATCCTATACAACACTCGCGAACAAAGAACATAGAGATTAGACATCATTTTATAAGAGATCATGTGCAAAAAGGAAACATTGAACTTGAATTTATAGGCACAGATTTCCAATTGGCTAAAATTTTCACAAAACCTTTAAATGAAGAAAGAATATGCTATATTAGAAGAGAACTTGGTATGTTATGTGCTCCAAATTGATGATTTATATGCCATACTAACCATGTCTTTTATTGAATTTCAAAGCATTTTGATCTTCTTCTTTAAATGTGAAAATGTGTCGACACAAAATGATTTAGTGTCGACACAAATATGTTATGTGTTGACTCAAAACTGGGTAGAAGTGGCACTGCGAGAAAGAGTGTCGACCCCATTCTATTCCGTGTCGACACCAATCGTTTCTCTAACTCTCGATAAATTTATGTCGACACCAGCCTTAACTGGGTCGACCCAAATGACCAACTGTGTCGACACCATTTCCGTGTTTCAATGCACAAGAATAGTCAATTCGTTTCCCGTTCTCTCTCTATAAAAACTGTTCATCTCCAGCGCTCTTTCCTCTCAAATCTTGAGTCGACCCCTCTCCCTCATCTTCTCCAAATCTTCAATCTCAATCTTTCTTCACCAAAAATGCCTCCTAAAACCATGGGAAAATGGGCAAAACGGACTGGCGAAGGGTCGTCAAACCTTAAAGCTTCAAAGAAGAAGAAAACCACGGCTCCAACGACGACGATAGATTCGGCGACGGCGGTTGGAATGACTCAAGCCTTGATGTTTCAATCTATCAAATTCAAGAATATCTACTTTCAGTCTTTTACAAACCGAAACGTAATGCCTGGTCGCTCTGTAGATTTTGCTTATTTCAACTCTATTGAGATGAATTTCAAAAATTAGTTTTCCGATTTGGGTTGGGAAAGGTTACTCCAGACTTGTGACCCACATTACCCAACTCTCGTCAAACTTTTTTTATGCCCATATGCACATTCCTCTGATTCTCTCGACCCCCATTACCAATTGGGTTAATGGTATTGATATTCACTTGACCCCTCGCACCTTTAATGAAATACTCGGCATTCCTGAGGAAAATCTCTGTGTATCATGCAAACAAAAGAATATTGACCTTGAAGGCTTTTCCTTCCATGATGCTATAAAACAGATTTTTGAGGTTGAGAAAATTAATCCCTCGAAACCTTTGGAACCCAACTCTCTAAAACCAGAACTGAGAATTCTCCATCACATGATGAACCACATCTTTCTACCTCCAATGAGTAAATTTGGGGATGTTATCTACATGCACGTTTTTTTGATATGGTGCATTCTCGAAAAGAAACCCCTTGACCTTGGTTATCTTTTTATCTCAAGCATGTTTCACTCTCATGGAAAATCAAAATTCCTCCCTTCCTCATGCCATGTTTTTAACAAAAGTTTTCACTCATTTTAGCATTGATTTGTCTAAGGAGAAAGATGTTGCTTTTTCCAAACACGACCTTTATGGAAAGTCCTCCCTGAAGCATATGCAAATTGCATATGTGGATGGTGTGTAGACTACCACTCGTCGAGGCACTCCTGCTCCTACCAGGACTCCTCCACGTGCCTCTCTAGATATTCCATTCATACCCATTGATCTTGATTCTCCTCCTGCACATCATGACTCTCATGTACCCTTTGACACCCCGGGTCCATCACATTCTACTCCTCCTCCTGTTTGTCTCTATCCCATAAGTTCTCCCTGCTGCTCCATCATCTTTTTCTGCTCCTATCAATGTAGATCTTTCTGAAGTTCTTTCCTCCATCAATGATTTGTCATCGAAGGTCACCTTGAATCAAGCCAAAACTGACCAAGATTTCTTTGATCTTCATCACACTATCTCTTCTTTAATTGAAAAAGTCAAAGGTCTTGAAAAATCTAACAAATTCTTGCGCAAAGAAATTGAACGCGCAACTGACGCTGGACGGTCATTGTGCCGTACAATGGATGACGGTATCGTCTCCATTGTCAACGCGAACAATGCCATTCTTCGAAAAGTTCGCAAGGAATACGACCAAGGCGTCGTCATGGCTGTCCAAACCCAATCCCAGAAGGTAGAAGAATTCTTAAAATGGATTAAATAAGCCTGGGAAAATCAAATCAAACCCAAAGAGTCCAAAGAGAAAAAAGCTGCAAGGCTAAAAAGGGAAGCAGACCTGGCAATGACAGCTCGCTGTGAAGCCCTAGCAGCAAGTGAAGCCAAAGACGAACGATCACGCGCCGCCAAAGAACGTGCCTCCGCAAGTAAAGACAAAATCAAGGCCAAGAAAGAGTTCAAACATTTCATGGATGACCAATAATTTTTATTTTGATGATTCCAAAAGGGGAGTGACTACAATAGAGACAAGGAGAGTGGTAAGAAGTGGAGGGAAGTGAAGAAGTGAAAGGGAGTTTCAAACTTCTTTTTAGTTTTTGATTGAAGGAGAAATTGTAATTTTTTTAACATACATTTCTTTTTGATTATGTGTTGAATGGTTTGAATGTTGTGAATGTTTGAACATTTTCTGTCTTGAATGAATGGTATCACATTTACTCTCATACTTGTTCATTACATCTTATTCTATTGAATATGAATGAATGTTGAATGGACTACATATGTTGAATGAATGTGATTAAGTAAATCACATTGCACATATTCACTGCTTTGCTCAAGTTCTAATAAATTCTTAATACTTCTTGATCATTTGTGCAAATCATGTTAAAAAGTATATGCTTTCACTCTATTGTATGCCTAGCTGATAAAATTACTTTTAATGTTTAGCACATATTGATAAAGGGAGAACCCTTGTTGAAAATTATTTTAAATTATTTTTTAAAAAATGGTAATATGGTTGTAATCATCAAAAAATAGAAGATTGTTAGTCCAAGGGCTTTTTAATTTGATTTTAATTATTTTCATAATTCATTTTTTAAGAATAAATAAATTTAAATAGATAATATTTTATATTTTTAAAATAAAAATGTTAACACATTTTGAACAATCAAAGTTGACACCTTAGCCAAAAAAGAATTACATCTATCTCAAAAGTTTCACAAACTTAAGTATTCTTTGAATAGAATATTTTGTGTTAATGTTAATTGAAAATTAAGTCAAATACTTCAAAAGCAAAGTATACTTGAAGCTTATCGAGTGTGTCAAAACTCATTGATCAAATGGTTTGATATCCTAACTGTTTTTCAAGTTGATCTTCAGGTACCAAAAAGTTAGTGTCGACACAAACTAGTTTTGTGTCAATAGAAAAGTGCCGAAGTGCCCAAGACTTTTTTTGAGTCGACACAAACCAGATTTGTGTAGACACAAAAGTGATCATCACTTTTGATTTTCAGAAGTTTGGATCGACACAAATAAAAATTGTGTTGACACAAAACAACCGAGACCTCCTGCGGATTTTTGGTGTCGACCCTAAGACAAATCGTGTCGACCAAAAAGTTCTGAGCCTGCCTGCAGAATTTTGGTGTCGACCCCAAAAAAATTTATGTCGACACAAAACAACCGAAGCTAGCTGCAAAATTTTGGTGTCGACCCCAAAGCACATTTTTGTCGACACAAAAGTACCGAGGCTTTCTGCTGAGATTTAGTGTCGACACCAGAGACAAGTTGAGTCGACACAAAATGGTTCCTCCGGATGCTGAAGTTTCAAACGAGTCGACACCAGATTTATTTGTGTCGACCCTAGAACGTTGGAAGGTAAAGTGCAGAATTTGTGTCGACCCCTCAGAACATTCGTGTCGACCCAATCACTTGAACAACCCTGCCCTAGACACTTTGTGTCGACACTAAAGTTATTTGTGTCGACCTTAAAGACAGAAATTCAAAATACGGCAGATCTCGACGGTTGGATTTTTGGCATTTATTGCTCCCACCTACCTCCAACGGTCAAAAACTCACAACAACTTATATAAGGAGTTACTTCTCAGCATTTAAGAAGGTTAGAGACTTGTATTTACTATTCTATTGCTCAAACCAATCTCAGAAATCATCAAGTTCACATTTATTGCTGTAATTCCTGTTATTGTTCCTCATTTCTCTTTACTCTTTCATTTATTGTAAATCAATCTTGTAAAGAGAGTGAGTATTCTTCATTTATTACATCTCATTTATTGTAATCAGGGGTGAGTCACCCTTTAGCTTTTGAGTGAGTAAAAGAAACTCATCAAAGAAGAATTCAAGAAATATTAGAAAAAAAATAATGGCTTGTTTTCATAAAATCTTCTTGAAGTTGTACAAGGCTTGTGAATGTGCCTGTAAACATTTAGATAGCTCAAGTGGAATCTTGACGCTTGTAAAGGTTTGGAATACGCCCGGAAGTATTCTGAATTATGGAAATACTCAAGGAAGATCTTGAGGAGTGGATGTAGGTTAGGATAAAATCGAATCATTATAAATTCCTGGTGTCTAGTTCTTTTTCTCTATCCCTCATCTTTTAATATTTGTATTGGTTATATATTTGCATATCTTGCTTTATTACAATATTAAAAGATTTCTGAAAAAAAATTTTAAATTGCTATTTATTTTTTAAAGATCCAATTCCCCCCCCCCCCTCTTGGGTTGCCTAGATCTAACAGGATTTTTGGTACATCGGCGAGGAATAGAAGTAAATAACAATAAAACCTAATCAATAAATGGAAGCAAGGCCACCTACTAGTAAGAAAGAATTGCAAGGCTTTCTAGGACAAATTAATTTTCTTCGAAGGTTTATTTCGAATTTGGTAGGAAAAGTCCCGGTGATTTCAGGACTTTGAAGTTGAAAGGGGAAGGGGAGTTCAAAAGGGATCCATATCATCAACAAGCTTCTGACGATATTAAAAAGTACCTTGCTAGCCCACCAGTACTTGCACCACCAATCAAAGGGAAAGCAATAAAGCTTTATATTTCAGCCTTAGAATGATCATTGGGGAACCTTTTAGCTCAAGACAATGAGGTACGAAAAGAACATGCGGTATATTATCTGAGCAGATTGTTAACTCCTATAGAATGTAAGTACTCTCCAATTAAGAAATTATACCTCGTTTGTATTTCACTGCCTCCAAATAAGGCATTATATGTTACCACTCCTGATTTATTTAATATTGTCACTCTGATTTAATTAAATATTTGTTATCTCAACTATTTTTTAAAGGACGACTTGGAAAATGGTCTTTAACATTGATAAAATTTTCATTTCATTATATACCACAAGAAGCCGTCAAAGGACAGGCTTTGGCTGACTTTTTGGTAGACCATTCTTGCCTAGAAGTTAAGGAAGAAATAGAGATAGGGATGAATATATCCATGGTTAACTTCATACCATGGGCACTTTATTTTGATGGTAGCAGAATGGAGAATGTAGCAGGATGTGAAATTGTCATTATTTAACCAGCAGGGTTAGAGACGAAATTGTCATGTCAATTTGACTTCAAATGCTCAAATAATCAGGCCGAATATGAAGCAGTTATTATTGGATTGGAGATTTTAAGAGAAATGGATGCTTATTCTGATCATGTAAAAAGTGATTCATAGTTAGTACTAAATCATCTAGGGAAATATATAAATGTCATAGTGAGGAGCTGATACCTTTTTATGCAATGGCTAGATAGATAATGGACGACTTCGATGACGTTATTATATCATATATTCCTAGAAGATTTAATGGGGAAGCAAATGAATTGGCACAAATAGAAATTGGATTACGCATTCCTTATGGGATCTATCAAAGGACTCTCACCATTCATAGAAAAGTTCTCCTTTCTGTAAGAAGGAGGCCAGAGGCAATACAGAATTTCCCTGCATACATCCTTTATGATGAAGAAGATTGGAGAGTTCCTATTATTTCCTTTCTAAGTTGTCCCATAAAGACTTGTGATAGAGACATTAAAAGGAGAGCGGTGCACTACATCATGATAAAGGGAGAATTGTTCAAGAAAAGTTTGAAAGATGACTTGCTGTTGAAGTGTTTATCAAAAGGTGAGGTGATGAAGGTCATGGTAGAAGTGCATGAAGGAATTTGCTGGGCTCATCAGGCTAGAAAGAAAATGAGGTGGTTGATAAAAAAGTATGGATATTATTGGCCTACTGTGTTAGGAGATTGCATTAGATATGCAAAGGGATGTTATGCATGCCAAGCACACGGGTCTGTCCAACACGTACCAGCACACTTATTAAATGCAGTGGTGAAGTCATGGCCTTTTTGAGGTTGGGCTATGAATCTAATGAAAAAGATTTTTCCTCCTTCAACTAAATAGCATTGCTATATAATAGTTGTGACAGATTATTTTGCAAAATAGGCAGAAGCAATTCCTATGAAACCTATGGATCAAGGTGACGTAATCAAGATGATAAAGGAAAAAAAATATTCTTTAAAGGAAAAATCTAAACTTTTGCAGAAGAATACGGTAATACTCTCATTCATTCAACGCCATATTATGCACAGGGCAATAGTCAAACTGAATCAACAAATAAGATATTAAAGAATATTATTAAAATGATGGTTAAAGATAAACCAAGAATATGGCATGAAGCATTGTCAAAAGCTTTGTGGGCATATCAAACAAATCATACACAAAGACCATTATCACCCACTGTTCATAGGTATTCGAATCTAGAACTCTAATACCATTATGTCACGCTCCCAAACTCAGGGCACGTGAACCGCACAAGTCAGCCCAATATTGTTGATTAAACAATGGAAAGCTTATATATATATAACCAAACTCTAAGTCAAAACCTCCATTAAAGTCATCTCTTTGAACTTAGCTTGTTTTAAGAGGTTGTCACTTTCTTAACTTCACAATATTCTAAGTATGTTTCGTTAAAATTTTGGCAAAATTTTCTCTATTTTTTGGATTATTCTAAATTTTTGTAAACTTATCAAATCCAGACAACATGATATACATAGGCTTAGCCTAGATTTTAACTCACAATCACAATTAAAACTATTCAATAATCACATTTCTCATCTCAATACATATGCATCTATGTTTTAAATAAAATCTCCTAGAACCAAGTAAACATCCCTTCTAGTCTTTTCATATGAATGGTATTTATTAAAAATAATCACTTAGAGTACTACATTTCTCCAAAAGAGTTCATAGTTCAAGTACAATAATAAACTTCATTATATTTTACAAACTTTTAATGTACAAGTATCAATGCCAAACCATAAATCTTCCTCCTTTCTTCTTCAAATCTCATATAATAACCAAAACATTTCTTACGTCCTCTTTTGCTTCTTAAAACCTGTAAAATATTTGTAAATCAACAACGTGAGTCAGAACTCGTAGGATAAAAACTAATAATAATGCAATGCATGAATTGTGATGTGTGAATGAACAGGACTTTATGCAACCATCTTCAAATATCATACTTACTTGTTTTTATAACCCAGACTCCTTTTGTTAAAAACTTTACTAAACTCATTAAACTATCTTTTCATCTTTTGTCCTTTCATTTCTTTCCATTAGTTACCTTTTCATTAGTTCTCATTTTCTTTTTCATTTTCTCCTTAATTAGTTCCCAAATGATAACTCACCCCGACAATGCTCAATTTACGGGCCTCACCCGAGGGAACATGGCATCCAATTACTTTTATAACTTATTGTTATTCTTCATCTCTTCATTCTTTATTTACTTAATCTTTACTCTTCCTTATTAAATCATTAAACTTTTATTTCAATCCATCTTTCATATTTTATTTATATTTTCTCTCTTTATTTTTGATTTCCAAAAATTCCGTTAATTCAATATTGAACCGAAGCCACGACAATTTTAGTCGTGAATCCAAACCACTACCACGACAATCTCAGCCATGTAGTCACCACCATCGGTTCATTATTACATTAATTATCAATTCTGTTAATTCAATATTGAACCGAAGCCACAACAATCTCAACCGTGAATCCAAATCACTACCACAACAATCTCAGCCGTGTAGTCACAACCGCAACAATCCCAGTCGCGTCCGCTTTACAGAGGCTAACCTGAGGGCACATGGCATCTATTTTGCGCAAGTTCTCGGTCTTTCACCGCAGAGCTAATCAAGCCCAATTTATCACATTCACATCAACCATCCTCGATTCAATATTCGATTAACCATATCATTATTTATTAATAACCGGGAGTCCATCTCCCATTCCAATTTCACAATCATATCATTTTCTTTCTCATTCACAATTGTTTCTTTATTCCGTTTCTAATTCCATATCATTAAGTTCCAAATCAAACTTTGTAGCATTTCCCTTCATATCACAAATTCATCAAAACTCAACATTCATGGAATTACAAGATTCAAACTTATTTGTTAAATAAATTTAATCCGTGAATAAATCATAACTTTCACAAATATTCACAAATTCAATTTGAAATCTTCAAGAAAACAAGTTGTAATACTCTCATTTAATCACCTCGTTTCATTCGTCATTAGAGTATTCTAATTTTCACCATAAGATTCCAAACTATGAATGTGTCAAAAGTCTAATATTTCGTCAATTTAACTTATCCATTCAAGTCAAGTTAATAATATTTGAAGTCTTAACAATTCACAACTATCTCGTTATAATTGCATCAGACAATTTTAGTTTAAATTTTATTTATTTAAATACCACAACATGAATTTCAAACACAAACTTCTTATGGCTTTGTTCATTTTTTAATCTCATTTAACCAATCAAGCTCTCCCATTACCATAACAAAACTTTATTATCGATTCACCTTCAAATCTTTCCAATTCATCAATAAAAGTCTAAGGTACAAGCCCACTTGTTCCTTTCATTAATGATTTCCCCTAAGTTTAGTTTGAACCGTTCTTAGCCTTAACCTCATTTTATGCATTCAATTATATTGCAACCTTTATATCTTCGAACCCACGTATTTATATCATGAGTTAAAACTATTTATGTCTCATAACTCTTGTTTCATATTTGCATATCAATGCTTCCTTTCTAATTCACCTTTATTTTATTCCCACTATTGTCATAACTTCATCTTTTTTCCAATTCAAATTAACAAGTTTTAAAGCTAACAATGTTTTAATGAATCGAAGATATTCACCTCATTCAATCTTCATCCAATTTGTAGTTATACATTCAAATATGACTTTTAGTTCATTAATTTCATGAGTTTTAAATTCAAGTTCAAGTTTATATATCATATATTATTAAATATAACCACTTTGTGAACAAAGCCCAAATCCATAAACCATGAATTAGTAATCATTTCAAGTTTTCCAATTAAATTATAAATTGAATCCATCACCATAATTCAACAAAGTTAAGATTAAAAACTCACCCATTTTGTTCATTCATCAAGAAACCTGTACCTTCCATACTCCAATTACCCACCATGATGTCATAATCGAAGCATGTACACTCAAATTTATACATTGATCCAAAGACATCGATTCAAATTCCCATTGTTAGTTCGGTTTACTTTAAACTATCTTCAACTCTTTTTCCTCATCATTCTCATATTCAACATAAATCCAATATTTAAATAATAATAAATAAAAAAACCAATTTATACAACGTCATAGTATAGATTTTCACATCCAAGTTTCCCATAGTCCAAATAATTAAGTTAAACTCTTCAATTTTATACAATCTCAATATGGCTAATCTTCAACCTGAATGTACCCTCAACATTTAATTGGCTTAAACCTTCCAATTTATAACTTAAATCTTGGTTCTAACCGAAACTCTCCTGATTTAGGTCTGAGTTAACAACTTGATCCCTAATCTTCAAATATTTGAGTTACAAGGTTTAGGTTATCAATCCTAAGTTCCATGTCAATTAACTATTGTAAACCCAAATCCAAGGAAAAGGGTGGTCGGCGGCGAGGGCGGCAATAGATGTGGACGGCGGTGACCGGCACTAGAGATGGTCGCCGGTGTGAAAAGAATAAGACTGAGTAGGGGAAGCACGTTAGCGGAGCTAGAGAAGAAGAACACTGAGTTGGGTTGAGTGAGAGTGAGTTAAGTGAGTCATGAGGGCGAGTTATTGGGCTTTAGATTATGGTTAAATTAGTAATTTGCCGTTGTCGTTAATGGAGTTAGGGAAACAACACTAACAAGGGAGGTCAGTGTAATTTCAGAGACCTCAGAGGAGGTCTCTGTATTTTTAGTTAACCTTAGAGAAGATAAGTGTAGTTTACCCTATATTTAAAAAAAAGGAGGGGATATTTTTCATCTCAGCGAAGCTGAGACACTACAATAGAAGCTTCAAAAAAGAGAGAGAGAGAAGAATCGAGAGAACCTAAGTGAAGAGAGAATAGGCGCGCGACCTCTGCCACTGCCGTGCCACCTTTGCCCCACCACCGAGAGCACCGGTGCCACCTCCCCCACCCATCCTAGTCGGCGACCACAACCCAGCCACCACCGGACAATCCTGCCGGCCCTTTCTTCACTCCCTTCACTTTTCTTTTCTTTTCTTTTGCTCTCTACACTAAGAGTCGACTAGAACTTCTATTGGGGAAAACAAGCACTTGGATGCAGATTACAAGGGAGAACTTAGAGCTAGTCATCCAGAGAAATCGAATTGAAGCATTAAGAAGCAAGTTCCATGAGTAGCCAAGGCACCTATGTTCAGCGCCATTTCGTCTTCTTCTTTTCCTTTTCTTCTCTGTTTATAGGGTCTATTACATTTGTGGAAGAAGGACCTCATGTTGGCAATATGAATTCAATTGGTTGGCAGAGGTAGAATTCAATTGGCTATATAAATTCAATTGGCAGAATTCATTAGCAATTCAATTCTTTGTAACCCTAAATTGAATTCTGAAATTTGTAACCCTAAATTGAATTCTAAAATCAATAGGCCAAAATTGATTTCTGAATTCAATTGGCCAATTAATTTCTCGATTTTACTACCTTTCATTTGGTATGTGTAACCTCCATGAGAGAATGGCTATATATTTTAAGAAGACACATGAGAAGATAGAGGCTAGAAAAAAGTGAGACTGAAAGGATGGACAAATTCTGAGATTTTAAAGCTGTGGGAGTGGGAGAGAGAAAGACAGACGAGGTACCTTCGAGTAGCCAATCCTTGGAGGTGTTCCAACGTTCGGATTAACCGTTTTAACTTGGGAGAGCAACGCCGGTGGAGAAATCTACAACACCCTCGGTAGGCAGTGAATCATTCTTAAGAAAACTGCGTTTGCAAGACTCGGTTTGCATATTCTGTTCATGTTATTTCTGTAATTTCAGTTTCTGTAAATTCTATTTATTGTAATCTTTGAATGTTAATAAAAATGTATTTTTTGGATCACTAAACATGTATCTTGTGTTGTAATATTTCTCCAACACCTCGAAATTTGATCGTGGCTTGTTCTAAGAGACTCGAGAAGGAAAGCAATGAAGGTCCAAAATTTCCCAGACCCGCGGTACGTTTCTACTTTAGCCATAACTAGATTTTTTTTTCCTTTCCCATGAAGATTTATCTAAACCCCAGCCTCTTCTTTTTATCTACAATTTGATGGAGGTACACCCAGAACTGGAAGCCCCAAAGGAGAATGAAGATGTAATCAATCAGAGGGATGTGTTCGAAGTTTCCAAGCGAGAACCTAACTAGCCAAAAGTCCCAGGAGCAGAGATTCGAGCTGGCCGAACCTAGGGTTTCTGAAATTGGGACAAAATTTACAAGACTCTACTTCTACCAGGTAGGATTTAGACTAATTTTGTTGCCTCACTATGATTTGTGTCGAGTTACTTGATAATTTCATGAAAACTATAACTTCTGTAAAATTAATTAAGATTCTAGATAATTTAGAAGTTGTTGGATTTGGGGGTAAAAATTACCAGATCACACCGGATCTAGAAAATCAAACACTATAAAATTATTAGTTACAAAAAAATTTGACAACATCGACGTTGCACTCACAATCAATGGTAGTAAGTTTATCTTTGCCGAATTCATGTGCATCAACTCCTGTGTTTGACCGCCGCTGGAATCCACCACTGGATTTCAATGCTGACGAATTCTTTCACCAGACTTCAATACTTGAGAATTCTCTCAAGCAACTTCACGAAACCAAACTGATTGTTGAAGCTTTGTTTGACATGATGATTGGTTTAATTGAGCGGAAGCTAATGAATCATCAAGTAGTTGTAGACTAGATTGCGAGTATAATGAATAATTTTCAAAACTTGTGGCAGTTAGGTTTTTCATAAACAAAATAAAAATAAGGAGGCAACAAAACAAGTCGCCCTAGCTCTCTCTATTTATAAGAAGCTGCCAAAAATTCCAGTTGCTGCTGCTCTTAAAATCTGTCTTGCCGAGGACTGCTCGAGCGGTCTATTCACTGCTCGAGCGGTGAAGCCTGCTCTTCAGTAAATTGTTGCAGAGACTTGAGAAACCGAGAGGTTCAATAAATCGCTCGATAAATCGCTCGAGCGGTCTGTCGGGCAGTCTACCCTGCGAGCTATTTTGATATTTTCTGATATTTTTGCGTGACCCTGCAATATTAATATTTAACTTCAAAAAAATAAGTGTCAAAATATTAACGAATAAAATAAATAATATGAATAAACATTTGTCACATATTTATCACTAAAGATGAATTAAATCGAGGCCAAAAAATCCGTAACACTTATTATCTCAAAATTGGACTAATTAAATAATGTTTATTTATCGGTTTAATTCAGTTTTATGATAGGGTTTTATTTTAATTTTAAAAATTTATAAAAATGTTTAAAATGATTTAGTTTTTGATTTATTTCAATATTGAACTGAATTGAACCATGGACGTTCGTATTTAAATTGCCATTGCTGATGTTGCGTCTTGATGAAGAAAGTGATAAGAGTTACTGTTTGCTTAAATCTTGACGGTGGAAGAGTTCAGGAAATGAGAAATATGGTTGAAGAGCTCCATGCATCGGTGCCTAGGAGCTCCATGCTCAACCGACAAGACTGTCTTATCGGTTGTGAGCTTTTTTTAGCTAGCTTTTAATTTTTTTGTTATTCATTTTAATAATAAATTATAATTTTTTTTAAATATTTATCATTTTTGTTATAAATTATAATTTTTTTTTTATAAATTACTAATTTTATCTACAAATTTTATTAAATATTCATACAAATTATAATTTATAAGTTATTAATATATGCAATGCCAAACACTACCAGATCTTATTTTGTAGATTTAAGATGGGTGATAATTTGAGTTGTTCACTTTATAAGCTTTGCACAGAAAGTCATTCCTGACAAAAATTAGTTTGATTGGAAGACTATTTTAAACCCAACTGTCCATTTTAAATAACAAAATATAATTTGTTCATGTATTTATTGATGTCTAAGTAAGTTAATATACGTCAAGTTTTTGGGCTTTTTTACCCTAATACGTTAACTTTTGAACTTTATTAACGAAATAGGTGTTTTTAAACTTTATTCTCAACTTACATAAAAGCATATTTAGTAAACACGTTTTACATGAACATGTTTTTACTAAACACGCTTTAACTCTGAGCAACACACACGATGTAGAAATACAATATAACAATATGAAAATATTTTTAGCAAATACGCTTTCTATTTTAATACGTAAAATATTTTTATTAAAAATATTTTTAAAATCTTTCACAAAAAGCGTCTTTGCTAAACACACTTTTTTATCGAGTTTTTACATTTTCTAAATAAAACGTGTTTAATAAACACGCTCTATATTGACACTATATTTATAAAGAAAGCGTGTTTATTAAACACGCTTTTCTCTTAAACTTACTGGACATATTTTTTGATCTGTTATAGTTGTATAGATAAAGTGTTATTTGCTAATAACGCTTTCTTTACAAGTCCAACCCACTTTATATTTTAATCGTTTTGAGGAGAGAGAGAGAGAAAAATTTTGTACTACATTAAAACTTTATGAAATGTTTATATATATACATTAAATGGTTAAACTTGAGTAATTATTTGTATTTTTTATACAAAAACTTGTTATAAATAAGTAAAAATTTATAATATAATAATAAAAATGTGTTAGTTAAAAAATATATGAGTAAAGATTTATGAGATTTTATACGAACGATTTTAAAAACGGAACTCTCTAGGTGTGAGAAACACTGTTTGGGGGAAAATTTTAGTTTTTTTTTCTATTTTTGTTTTTTTTAGATTATTTTATTATTTTCAAAAAAATAAAAAATAAAATTAATGAAATGATTATGCTATCCATAGCCTAATTAATGGTGGATAATAGGTAAAAAGCGTATAAATATCTATATAAAGTGTATTAATATTTATGAATGTGGTGGGCCCAACTTTTAAAAGTGTATTGATATTAAAAAAAATTTATCTCTACTTACTTATTATTTATTATTCACTGAGCGGTGGTTAAAATGATTCGTAATCAAAATATAAAAAAAAATTATTAGAATTAAAAATATGTAATATACATTTTTTGGTGATTGGTTTATCAAAAGAATTTAGGGCCAATACCTTCTCACCTTCTCAGAGACAACGAGAGACAACACGAGAGAGATAGTGAGAGACAGACAAATAGAGCTCTAATACTTCTTCTTCTTCCGCTAGTGGAGGAAGGAAGAAGACGTTGCCTCTCAATTTATATTAAGTTAGAAGAAGACGTTGCCTCTCAATTTATATTAAGTTAAATGAAACGATAAGAGTGTGTTTGTTAAATACATTTTTATAAATGAAACGCTTCTACTAAGAACGTTTTTAGTTTAAATATGATTTCTAATAAAATACATTTACTAAAAACGTTTTTAATGTAAATATAATTTTTTAATAAAATACTTTTACTAAACACGTTTTCTTTTTAACGCCACCCACCTTAAAAGAATTGGCTTTTAATGCCAAGTTTTGCAAAAAAATCGTGTTTACTAAACACGATTTCTATTCAATTCGTTAAAACATATCTACGAAAAATGTTTTCTGTATAAATATTTGAAAATATTTATTCTAACAATATTTTCAAGGTAAGCTTTTAATTATAAAAAAAAATATTATTAGCAAAAGCGTTTTTTTTATAATGTTTTATGTCCAACTACCTCAAAAGAATTGGCAGTGTGTCAAATATGTTTTGCAAAGAAAACATTGTTGCTAAAAGCGCTTTTATATAGATTGAAAATGAGGTTTAAATTTTCCTATTTCTTTAATTAAGCTAAAAAACTGCCTTTTTAGGGTAAAAGGGTCAAGTTTTGGTCACAACTATTGCTTTGTTTGTTACTTAAAAATAACTCCAATAAGCTGAAAATGCTAATTTTTGGAAAAAAATTTATTTTAATGTTTTTAGCTTTTATTTCTTAATAATTAAGTTTTATCATAATTTTATTTTCAATAATTATACCCGCCGAGTTGACAATTGAAGCAATATCTTTAATAATATGGTTTTTTAGTAAGTATTTAGTAATATAATTCAAAAAGAGAAAATACAATAAAGGTTGGTGCACGACTTCAAAGGCCTACAATACCAAAAGAAAAAGGAAAAAAAAAAAGCAAACAACTATTTGACCTACTAAAAAACATCTTATAACCCAATAAGTTAGGAGAGCAAAGCAAAAGTTTCTAGATTCATGGAGATATAAGATAACATATGCCTTATCATGCTTGCATAAACCAAGATTCATAACTTGTATGGATAAATTTTTAATTTTCTCAAATAGCTTCTTTTTAGTCGCTTCCCATGAAGACACTTAATAAAGAAAAACAAAGTATCCATTCGAATGATACTTTGGAGCTCCTTGAGATGTGTCGATTATGTTAGTTTATCAATTTTTTTTATTATTAAATTTTTTATTTAAATAATGCACAGAAACACCACTTAATTACATATTATAATTATAATAATGCATCATTTAACGAGACGTCTCGCCTCCAAAGGTATTCACCTTGCTCAATTCTTGTTGATTTTTGTAAGCCTATGCAGTACTTAGATTCTGATGGCTAAACATTTATGCCACTTATCATATATATATATATATATATATATATATATATATATATATATATCACAAAATTAGGAGAGTGCATATAAGTAGGATTCCAAGAGATTTTTATCTTTTAATTGTGGAATTCAAATAAAAGTTTTTATCATTTCTCTAAATGAATCTGGACACTCGTATCCATTATATTCATCTATATACATTATCTACAAAATAGATAATTTAACTTTTAATTTGAAATAAGAAATCTATATCCATTATATATTTGTTATCTACAAAATATATAATTTGATTTCAAATGTATCTATTATATTTGTCCATGTAATTTATTTATGTACTTTATCTAATAAATAGACAATTTTGAATTTTCACTAATTACAATAACGTCCATCAACACATTGCAATTAAACTCTTAAAAGTGGAGAATTATAACTGAGGCTCTTTCTTATAATTTTCATCAAATATTCTTCCACCAAACTATATTCCACATGAGCTAATAGGCATGGATGTACATATATTATAACAGTCAAATCCCTAACTCATGTAATTAAACAAAAATTTAATTTTCACTTTTAAATGGACCAAAAAAAATATCATAATCACCATACACATAACCCAATATATCCGTATATAGCTTTTAATTCGGTGTCACCAATTGATAATATTAAAGTTATATGAATAGTAAATTAATCAATTATGGTCTCCTAGGTCTAAGGACTATAAGTAAATTGTAATATAACTACCTTTTAAACTGACGGTTATTATTCTATAAGGTATTTATAGAATTGGATAATCAACCCTATTTGTCATAGAATCCAAAGAATAGTTAGATTCTAATTCGTGTCTTTTCTTACTTAGTAAGAAATTAAAAAATAAGTATAAAAACATTCCTATTTGATGCTAATCATGCATTGCATACTTTCAGTTGTATGATCGCAATGTAAAAACAAATGAGGCCTAAAATGAAAGAAACCAAATAACTCCTGTTCAAGATAACACTTTTTTTCCCCATTTTTCTTTTATTTTTTTTCCTTTCTCCTTTTTTTTTGGTTTTCTGGAAATCAAATTCTGATGCACAAATCAAATACACATTCCTCACAATGAATTCTACCTTAACAATAAATACAAGAAGCAAATGCTAGTCTTTTCTGCTTAAGTCAATTAAAAAAAATGTCAATCCATTTGTCACAGTTTTTTTTTTTTGTTAGCATCACAAGAACAGGAGTATACATTGGCAAAGGCAAGGGGGAAACTGTGGGCAGCGATTGAAACCTCGATTCAGACGTGGTCAAAAGCCCAATACAAGAGCATCGGGAAGCATGAGGGTGCAGATGCCTAACCACTTGCACATATGCTCACTTCTCAGCAATTTTGAAAGCCAATTTTGTTTTTGCAGGCTGTATTGACCTCCAAGCAGACTTTCTGAAAAGTCATTGAATTTGACCCACTTGACTTGCTGCTGGGCATGTCATTGCAAGTGAGCCTGAGATTTCAACCTGGAGACACTGCCTACTAAAGTATACAACAATCAAATCTAAGAACACCTCAACACACACAAACAGCTATTTAAGGACCAATCTCAGGAACCTAGAGCTTTTAAAGAAGCTGCGAGGAACACAAGCACGATTTTGGGTTTGTTATTTTATGGATGCGAAGATTAAGATTTACAGCAGTTGGGGCAACAAATCCTCAATGCATATGTCTTTGTATCATATCCTGAACACGACGATAAATATTTTCAATGCTAGAATCATGAGAAAAGAAAAATAAAGAACAAAACAACAGACACAGGAATATTGAATAGAATTGACAAATATAATGAAAATTTTTAATATGGAAATATGCTCTCTCAGAGGAATCACATCACATGCAACAGCTACATATTGAAGAAAAAACAGATAGTTGCAAGCTTCAGTAGACCTCTTATCCAATTAACCTAATGACACAAGAAATGGGCTTTGAATGGAAATTTGTGCTAACACAGCCCAGACTGCTAAAGAAAAGTTAAGACAACTTCCAATAATTATGCTCTTAATTTTATTGAATGGAGACTTGATTAAGTAGTGTGAAGCCTGATAAAGTACTGTACACCGCGACACGCAATTGAATATTTTTTAAGGGTATTTAGTATTTTCCACATACTTGTAACCATAACTATATGTACTGTAGGTACGGAAATTCCGATGTAACTATAATTTTTGTTCATTGTCATAGTGAAACCTCAACAACCGTGGACGTAGCTCTAATTGGGTGAATCGGGTAAATATTGTGTTTTGTGTGTATATGTTTTTTATTCGTTTCTCATAGATTTTGCTTAGAGTTTGTGATAATTCTCACACTCCCTAGATACATGACCTAAGGGATAGAAGGGAACACCATATTAGCAGATAGCTACAAATAGAATAACTATAATTATTAAAAAATTCCTGCAGTTAGATTTGTGCAAAACATGCCAGCCGCAATGCGGAAACTGGAAGTTGGAAACTTGTAAAAATAGATAAAATCTAGACTTAATAGATTGAGCTTTGGTTCAACTTGGCCAACAGGGAGGCAGCAAACCTAAGTATGGTGGCCTCAACTGGCCATACCGAAATAAAGCAAAGAGCACAATTCTGGGTTGTAATCGTTAACGTTGCAAGCAAGATAGAACAAGTTTGGCTTGCTAAAGAAATAAGTTAGATGCTCAAATTCAAGATCAGGCTGTTTTCTAAATGCCCGAGATTGAATGTGCAACTTCCAGAACCAAACCTAAGTATTCATGAACAACTTGATTTATATGCAAGCTCTAAATGGGACTATGCTGCTCATGCGTGCTACACCATTCAAATACTTGACTGATATTCCATACAAGCATTAAGATCACAATGACATCCTGCTTCCTACAGTGCTAAACAAAGCATGATTGAATGAAGGAACAATCATCATCTAAAAGGAAATATTGGAGAGAGAAGCATACCATCCAAACTGAGTTGAACATCTCTCATATCTTGGCAGAAATTAGTCATTATTAGCATTCTAAAGCGTAAGTTGAGACCTACAAGGGGGGGGGGGGAGAAATCATATTACAAGTGACTAGAAAGAAATGACTATTGTAGAAATTGTAAAAAGTGAGTGCTTGGTCATTATAATATTACGTTAACCAAGGATACTACCAGTGTTCTGTGTCAACACACGGTGAACTAACTGACCATAACTAGGCACAGAAGTGTTACAAGAGTAGTGTACTTGAAAAGCAAGGCAATAGTAGCCTGCCAATTCCTTGGTATTTCCAGCACATTTCTTAGTCTTTGGGCTAAACCTTTGATTCATTTGACTTTGGGTTGAGAAAATTTGAACTTTCAAGATTAATAATATTATACTGATACTGAGCTCAGTCCATTCCAAACTCGAGCTCAAGAAGGTTAAAGGGTTAGGTTGGCCTTTTTCATAGAAGTTTAGTTTAGGGATTTCTATCTACAACTCAAGAACTTATTCAATTCGATTCGTATTTTCTTTTCTATCGGTTTCGAAAGTATGGGTCATTACAATGGCCGTAATGGTAACGGTGGCTGTGGCGCGATTTTGAGACGTAACGGCCATAACTTAAAGGTAGCGGTAACCAAAGCCGTAAAAAAAATTTTTTTTTGCACAACTCACTAAAATTTAGCCAATACGCGTATTTTTATTCCAAAATCATATTTATTAGAGTTTAAACTAACTTTTGTTAATTTTGTTTACTTTCTAGATATGATCCTACATCTTAATTTTTATAGCACTTTTAAAATATTTGAAAAAATAATATATCATTAAATACATAAATCTAATGTAAAACAACCAAGATTTAAAGATCTAAACTTATCTTATATAGATTCTGAACAAATATTTTAAAAGCTATTTTTTAAAAATTTTAAATCATAAGATAAAAAAGGAATGCAACATTACATGTATTCTAAACTTACTTTGCGTAGATATTAAACTAAGATTGTTTTAAAAGTTAATATTTTCTCTCTTTATAAATTAAAAATAATAATAAATATACGAATCCAATTTAAAGCAACCAAAATCTAAAGATTTTGAACTTAGTTTGCATTAGACCTTGAACAAATAATCTAAAAAGTATTTTTTAAGTTCTAAAATAATTAAAAAGTAATACATCATTAAATATATGAATCTAACCTAAAACAAAATCTAAAAATGCTAAACATACTTTGCATAAATCTTGAACAAATTTAAACAACAAAAATTAGATATTTTTGCATTTTCAAAAGACATAAAATAGCAAGAATTATGTAAATTTAGCAAATCATGCTCTACCCGAGTATGAGATTTTTGGTTGCTATGAATACTTTTTTGGTGAAACAAGTAGAAGAAATTGCGCCTAAAAATGATTTCAATCGATTTACATATCCAAGAGCCACTACAATCGTCGTAACGGTCGTAGCGGTACTGTAACAGGCCTTTACAGCCTTTACGGCGCCGTAACGGTCTTTACAGGGATTGTATCAGCCTTTACGCACAAAACGTTTCGTCACATTGCTAAATCACCTGTAACGGGATTGAGAAGCACTAAAACCTATACGTAACGGCATTACGTAACAGTAAAAGCCGATTTTAAAACTATGGTATGAACCATGGAGTGAAATATGCAGTAAACACAAAAAAAGTTAAATTTGTCTAATCATCAATAAAGGAAACATAGAACGCTGATCCTCCTTTAATTGTAATGGGAAAAAGACCCCACACATCAATATGAACAAGAGAGAAAGGAGATTTAGAAAGAGAAGTGCTTTTACTAAAAGGTAAAGCTGACATTTTTATAAGTTTATAGCCATTGCTCTCAAAAATGTCACTAACAAACACGTTACCCAAAGTTACCAACCAAACTAACTCTTTTAAACGCTCAGTAGACAAATAACCTAACCTAGAATGCTAAAGATAAAAAAGTGAAGAGTGCTAACCTAAACAAAAAGAAGATAGAGCCGCGGAGGAAAAATCCAAAGGAATGTGCCAATTTTCCAACACACAAATCACGAGTCTGACGCCTAATCCCAACTTGCACCTTAGGCGTTCGATCCTAAACAACACAACCAGAGAAAAAAAAACATCAAAACCAGAATCAAAAGCTGACTAATAGAGAATAAACGGATAGACAATTGTGGCACATAAAAGACGTTAAGAATAGATAAGGAAGAAGATGAGGCAGGGAGAACCAAGTCGAGATACAACTTGCATAAAAGCACCATTAACCGTTGAAATAGTTATGGAAAAAGAGGGGTGAATACAATGATTTGGACTCGATAAATTAGGTGGCATACGATGAGAAAAGACAAATCAAATATCCAGGTAGTGAGTGAAATATCTGTGAAATAAGAACCATGCAAACCTAGAGGAAATGTGATCATAACAGACACGTGAGATCCGATCCCAAAGGAGTTCTGCATAATCTGAAACAGCTCAAATGGAAGCAACAATAAGGAAATCTTGCAGGTCCAAATCAAAACCTTGTGGATTAAATAACGTACCCCAAAACAAAATCAATACTTGTGCCAAGATCTCAAGTTAAAAACGCGTACCCAAATCTTATCAAGCCAATCGGATAGCCACTAAGGAAAGGTGATCAGGGAAGCAAAACAAAAACTGCATTAAGTGAACCAGACTATCTTCCAAGTTTAGAAGCCATAAAGCCTAACAGAGATCTAACGAGGATCGTTGAAGTCGATTGAAGGTCCGACAAGTATTGTTGAGCACTTAGACGTCGAACTAGGTGGAAATATGTCAAATCTTAAGTACCAGATTCATAGGCGAAGGACAACTAGGGTTACGCCGCATGTCAGAGAAGATCAACGGTGATCAAAATCGACAAATAGTAACCAAACGGTTTCTTAAGTGCTGATGTAAGTAACATCAAAGGAGGAACTGAAGAACATAGTAAGGACAAGAAAACCAAAGCACAAAGCAATGGGAATAGGGGAATCGAAGCACAAAACAGATGGAAAGCGGAAGAACCAAAAAACAAAGCTCCGGCGAGGTCCTCAAAACTCCATCAAGGGCCTGACGAGGATGTCAAAGTTTGGCAAGGGTTTAGCGAGGTCGTCTATGGTAGTTAGGGTTTGAGCGAAGACTAATAGACCAAACAGTGGTCGGGTCGGGTTGTGCAAGGCCTAAATCTGACTACTGAGGCTACAGCAATGGTTAGCAATGGTCAGTGGTGGCCAAGCAAGGTCATACAAGGTTGACAAGGGTTCGACCTGACCGTCAGTGCAAGTCTAGGGTTTAGCGAAGGTCAGGGGAGAAAAAGGCAATTAGGTCGGTCATTGAGGCTCAGTTCTGATTGAGTCAAGGCTTAGATCTAGTCGGCGGCGAGGCTCGTGGAAGAGGTTAGTGAGATCAAAGGTGTTCGCCGGTGGTTGGCAAAGGTTTTTGGCAAGGGGTTTGTAGATCTGTAATGAGGGTTTGTGACTAGGGTTTCGCAAAAGGTTTTGCGAGATGTGTGATAAGGGGCAACGAAAATTGTTTGCAACATAAAGTCAAAAACTAGTGAAAAGGCCAGATCGGAGGTCGAGAAGGCTCGATGGGTGGTCGGCGATCGGCGAGAAAGGGTTTCGATAAAGGATTTTACAACAGAGGTCTGCAACAAAGAGTTTTGCAACAGGTTCGACTATAACTCAAGACTTCTCCGGCGATTGAACTTTTTTAGCAATGATTAGGATACCAGCCTTGCTCTAATACCATGATAGAAAAGAGAGCAAGGGAACTAATATATTATTCTATTCACCAAAAAGAAGTATAAACATAACAAAAGTGACGAAGTATAAATAGGACAGAATCTAAAACCCAAGTTACTCTTAATGACTCAACTACCCTTTAGCTCACAGATAAATAACAAAATATCCAAAAAATACACTTTTACAGGCATAACCTTACAGTTATAACCTTTCTCCTCCCTTTCACCTCAACCTCTCATGGTTGTTGCTTGCCCTTCACTTCATTTTGGGAAATATTAGAGATTTGTGTTCCCCTTGTTTCTTTAATAAAGCTTTCCATTGTTGTTGGAGAACCACGCCTCTCTTGTCTCCCCATAATATAAAAAATGAAAACAAAATGCCAGGAAGCAGCTTCTATCAATTTGAATCATGTTGATAAGGAATGGTGTTACTATAGTTAAATCACAATCGGAGGGAGCTACTTCTCTACACCCTTGGTGAGTTTCTGGCTGATGTTGGCTGTTGCCTTACCAATTTTTTTACTCCATAAGCTTCACAACCATTGTGGTTAGCTTTATTCTTGAGCTCTAACAGTTTCTCATCCCACAACTTTGTACCTTTTTCTTTCTTCTAATAATATTATATTTCTTGCATCTTTTACAAGAATGCAGTTATTTAAAAAAATAAAAAATCCCAAAGAAAAACATAGCATTAACTTATTTTATAATAACTGTGATGGTAACAACCAACCAAAAAGTTGAAAATGAAATAAAAACCAAAACCAATAGTCAAATTGGGCTTTGTTACCTCAAGCATGTTCTCATCAAGAATACCAGATGTCATGCAATTCACGCCATTAGAACTTTCGTATTGAAGAATCCTAAGCTTCCCTTCCTGCATTTTATAAGAAGCCAGTGGGAGTTTGTAATATTTCCAGAAACTTAAATATATGAATTCATAACAAATTTCAGTATGTTCACCTTGGTTCCATATATAAGGCCACTCCCAACTGAAGGGTGAAAACAAGCTACATTGACCTCATCCTCTGCACTAGGAAGAATTCTCACAAGTTCCATATCAGAAACTCTGTAGATCTGAACAAGAGAAATAAATCGAGTGGCGGGATTAAAGATACTGATGAATAAGATCCTGATAAATGAATTCTATTTGTGGTGCTACCTCTGTATTCTTTCATGCATACACATTTACAACGGTCAATGCAGAAAGAGGGTAGCAATTACATTTTTCATTCAAAATTGGTTTTAATAAGATCTATAATCACACTTTTTACTGGAGTCTATATATTATCAGAAGGCCACTGCAATATCACAATCCATGTGAGGAAAACATAACCAAATTAAGAATAAAGAAAAACCCATAGATAGGTGCCAGAATCCTTATTTCAGATATAGCATTTCCAGGCTCTAATTTGAGATAATTATGTTTGAGTTTTGGACTAAAAAATGAGCCTCTGTGACCAGACGGCAACGTAGGAAGTTTGAAACTGGAGATTGCATGCTTCTTGAGACATTTTGGTGCTCTCATGGCCGCTTTCTATATTCATTGCCAGTCATTTAACATTTAGAAATAAGGAGTCCTAACAGTCTTACAGATCATGCAAGCACCAATGTTGTAATATTTCCAATTCACTTAACCAAACAAAATCAAACTAAGCCTTTCTCCCAATCAATTGGGTTGGTGATCCAAACAACATATGGAATGTCAACATATGGAATTAGAAAATTATATTATGTAGGATATTATATTATTTTGATATTATTTTATTTACCTTTCCAGTTCATTAGGATATTACATGATTTTGTTTCCTTTAGTTAAGGATTCAATTTTTTATTGTTAATTAGGATTTAAACTTATAAATAAGATGGTCCTCCAATGTATTAGGCAAATTTTGAATGAATAAAAAATTGACTTTTGAGTTTAGATTGTTATTTTAGAATTTCTTTTCTAGTTACTTAGTCTTTTAATCGCCGGCGGGCCAGCATCAATTGGTATCAGAGCAAATTTCGATTTATTTGCAACTAACCGCTACAGCATTGTCGACCAATTCATGACGTCGCCACCAACAGTCACCATCTTCACTCGCGCCTCTACCTCCTCATGCCGCCACTACCTCCTTCACTCATCGTTGCTGTGTTGGCGACCCCACCACCCTCCGCCAGCACCAGTGTCGGCGACCTCCAAGGTCGCAACCAGTAGTTGTGCCATCGCCACCATCCTACATTGTCGTTTCCACTCGTCGCCGATGCCCTGGTGATCCAACCAGCAGCCATCATCGACTATCGACGCTTTGCACCGCCACCATCGCCTTCAGTCGCCAACCGTCACCAACCATTGACCATCGACGATGCCATCGCCATCGCCGCTCAAGCTCTCCACCGCTGTCACCAACGTCGCCACCATCCAAAACCCTAGCTACCTCTCATGCGAAAAACAAATAAGGAACACGTGTCCTAGAAGACCCCCATCCAGTAGCCCAATTGACCCGACCCATCTTCAAAGCCCAGCAATTTTATTTCTGACCAGCCCATAACCTGACCTAGCCCATCTTTAAGCCCACCGCTTTTACCTACAGCCATCCCATAACGCAACCTTCATTTTTACCCATACCTAACCTTCATTTTTACCCATACCCAACCTTGACCCCAATAAGCCTAGCCTAACAAATTCAAGTCCATTTTCCATTTTCCAAAACCAGACCAACATCCCTTACACTAAGTAAGCCCAGCTCATTTTATTCCCTCACTATCCCAACTAAAACAGTCCAACCTACTCAAAGCTCGACCCACAAAGAAAAAAAAAGACCTTTACACTTTGAAAACACCTCTTTGCTTCAATCGGGTAACACTTCTTCAATTTGAAATTAGTCTAGTTATTTTATTTGGTTTGTTAGTAAATTTTGCATATTAGTCTCATCCCTTGTCCATCACTTCCTTCTTTGCTTCTTTTGCAAAAAAACAAAAAAGGAGTGAACAAAAGAGGGAATCAAAAAAACAACAAAGAAAAGGAAAAAAGAGTAAAAAAAAATAGAGAAGAGAAAAAAGTTTAAAAAAAAAACAACAAAAAAATAAATATCTATAAAGAAAACATGAACAACGTTCAAGGCATTATGCACTCCTTACGTAGCAACATGATAGCCTTGAAAAATCACTGATAGCAATTCATAGACAACCAATATTCAACAATAATCTCATGCAACAAAAATCTAGTGTCTCTGATTATTTTGTAAAGTTCAAAAATTTATTGAACTTGTCAAACACTTGTTGTGCCCCATGTAATGTTGTTAATTAATTTCTTTTTGGCTTGTCAAGAAATTTAAGATGAGATCTTGCACTCTTACAATGACTTAAAAGGATGTCTACGAGAACACTTTAGCGGTAAAGGTTTATCCAGAGGAAAAAGCAATTCTTCATCGTAAAGTTCTTACATGTGATGTACATCCTATCCCAGATATTCCTTTACCACATTTCAAATTTGGGCACTCTTGACAATATTGGGTCTGCAAATCCTACTGCTCCTCCTCAAGCTCCGATTGTGCATGACATGCCTTTACAACAAGTGTTTCCACCACTTGTGGAATCTCTTCAGAAAGAGCATACAGTTACTCTATCTTCTTCAACCAACATTTTTTCAATCAGAATGATATTGTGGGTATTAAAGATTTTCTATGGGTTATCAAGCCTTCTTTTGCAAATCTTGTCAGCAGAGTTAAGATCACGCTTTATTAACACCACAAGAACCAAAAGTCATCGATTTATTCACAATACTTGCTTATCTGACATAGGCGCATTCAATATTTCTAGCTGAACTTGAGGAAGAGTTCTTTTTCTCGATAAAGGAGAATGATGTGGACAACATATGGAATGTCAACATATGGAATTAGGGAATTATATTATTTAGATAATATTTAGAATATTATATTATTTAAATATTATTTTATTTTCCTTTCCAGTTAATTAAAAGGTTACATGATTTTGTTTCCATTGGTTAAGAATTCAAGTTTCCATTGTTATTTAGGGTTTAAGCTTATAAATAAGATACTCTAATGTATTAGATAGATTTTGAATAAATAAAAAATTGAGTTTTGAGTTTAAATTGTTAGTTTAAAATTTCTTCTCTTGTTACTTAGTCCTTTAATTGCCGTTCGACCGGCATCAGTTGACTACAGGAATCATTTTATGCCATTTTGCTCTGTTAAGGGTCATATCTTCAGTTAGTTTCAATAAGTTCATATCTATTTTTAATATGGTATCTCATGTCAATTTAGATTTACTCCTCACCATAATATGTCCATTATCCACGATCTTATCACTTTTCTTTACCACTATATTAGTTGTATATGTCCAAACCACCTTAATCTATTTTCTCTCAACTTATTCTCAATTGGTGCAACCCCAACCATTCTACGAATCTTTCCATTTTTAATTTTATCTTTTTTAATCTTAGCATACATCCACCTTAACATTCTTATTTCATCAACACTTATCTTATTTATGAAAACTTTCTTAGCAGCCCAACAACCTGTCCCGTATAGATTTGCTTGTCTACTAATTGTCTTATAAAATTTGTCCTTTAATCTTGTAGTCCGTCGATCATATAGAACGCCAGAAACACCCCTCCACTTAAGCCAACCAGTTTTGATTCTGAGTTATATCATTTGCAATTTCTCCATCTTTGTTAATAGTCGAACCTAGATAAAAAAACAATATTGACTCTTAAGTATCTCCTAGTTTTGAATCCTTGCTTCTTTACTATTAATAATCCTATTACTGCTAAAATTATATTCCATATATTCAATTTTGTCCCTGCATATTTGAAACCCTTTTGACTTCAAAATTTCTCTCCACGTTTCTATCTTAGTGTTAACTCCGCTCCTAATCTCATCCACTAGTAAGACAATATAATCAGCGAATAACATACACTATGAAACAATATACTGAATATATCTAGTCAGTTCATCCATAACTAAGATAAAGAGATAAAGACTCAAAATCGATCCTTAGTTTCTACTGTAATCAAAAATTCACTTGTATCTCTTGCTGGTGATATAATAGTTATGACAGTTACATCATACATATCTCTTAGCACATCAATATACCCCTTTATCACTCTCTTTCTCTCCAACGTTCACCATATGATATCTCTAGGCACTCTATCATAGACCCTTTTTCTGTGCCTATAAAAAAAAACATATGAAGATTTATCTTATTTCCTTTATACTTCTCCATTAATCTCCTTAATAAATGAATTGTTTTCATAATTTATCTACCGGGCATAAAACCAAACGAATTCTATAGCACTGTTGTTGTTAACCATAGACGGTGTTCAATCACTATTTCCCATAACTTAATTGTATGACTTATTAACTTAATACCTCAATAATTATCAAAATTTTGAATATCTACTTTATTTTATATATTGGTACTAAAATACTCTTTCTCCACTCTTCGGGCATTTTCCTAGTCATTTTAATTTTATTAAATAATTTTGTAAATCAAGACACCCATTTCGCGTAGGCATTTCTACACCTCCACTCGAATACCATTTAGTCTTGAAGACTTACCCGATTTTATTCTGTTTATTGCAGTTTTTCACTTCAAACTTTCTTATTCTGTGATAGAACTTATATTCTCTTCATCCGAATTATCAGATTTCTCTCCTCAGAATATTCTTTCCACTAAGCGGTTGCACAAAGTCTTTCTTGGCTCTCCTCTCCCCTAAAGCTTTTGTTTGAGATGAGCACCCGGCTCTGCTATATTCGGAATCTTTTCTCTTCGGATCTTCTACATGTTTCTCGTTTAATAATTTCTCAAAATAGATTTTTCATATTTCCTTAATCTCCTCATCCTTCACCAATACCTTTGAATCCTCGTTTTTAATACATTTAACGTGAGTATGGTCTCTTGTTCTCTTTTCTCTCCATTTACTAAGTTTATAGATATTATTTTCTCCCTCTTTATTATCTAATCTAGTATAAAAATCATCATAAGCTGTTAATTTAACATTTCTAATAGTTTCTCTTAACGCGTCTTTACACGCTTATTTATAGATCTTAGAATTGTTATCATTTTTATTCTTTTGCCACCTTTTAGAACATTCCTTCTTTACTTTACTATGGTTTGGGCCTCGTCAGTCTACCGCCCAATTTCCTTAGTCATAGGGTATTCCCCATTCCACTCTCCAAGAACTTCTTTCGATATCTTTTTAATGTATTCCGCTATTGTGCTCCGCATAGTATTAGTATCTTTTTCCAAATCTCACCTTACTTCTTTACACATTTTGTCCTTAAAAATTTCTAATTTATCACCTTTAAGATTCCACCATCTAGCACGTAGGATCCTAATATCTCTTCTCGCTTTATGTTATCCTTTAATATGAATATCTAGCATCATAAGTCTATATTGAGATATTAAGCTCTCTCTAAAAATGATCTTTCAATCTTTACATATTAGGCAATCTACGTTCTAATAAGAAGATAATCTATTTGAGATTTATGAGACCCGCTCTTAAAGGTTATTGTGTTCTTCTCTCTTTATAAAGAAAGTATGAGTTAATATAAGATCAAATGCCACTGCAAAATCTAGAGTGCCTTCACCGGCCTTATTTCGATCACCAAAACCAAATCCTCCATAAATTTTCTCATATCCTTGTCTCTAATTTCTTACGTGGCCATTGAAATCTCCACCTATAATTATCTTTTCTCCTACTAGTATTTCTTGGGCCATTTCATCTATTTGATCCTAAAATTGTCCCATAGTATGATTATCCAATTCTACCTAAGGTGCATATGCACTAATCACACTAACTATAGTTTTTCCAATAACAAGTTTTATTAAAATTATCCTATCTTTATTTCTAATAACATTAACTATAGTTTCTCCAATCATTAAGTTTAATTAAAATTATTCTATCATCATTCTCGTGATTGTTACTATATTATCCTGAAGGTGTTTAGCTACCATTATTCCTTCACCATTTTTCTGTCTCTCTTTTCTAGTGTCATAGATTTTATACCATGTATTATCTATTTCTTTTGATTTCTTTCTTAGCCATTTAATTCCTTGTAAGCACGTTATACTACTTTTCCTTCTAATCATAGTATCAACTAATTTTATTATTTTACATTTTTAAATTCATATACTCCAAGTTGCTAATTTAAGCTTATAATCCCGGGCTAACTTCTTTACCCATGCTCGTCCAACTGTCCAAGGAAGCACCGAAACCCTTGCTCATTTATTACTGCACCTGGGCGCAGAAAATAAACATTCAGCTTGTGATAATTACACGTTGACAATTTTAAAAATAGTAGTAAATAACATTCAGCTTGTGGCATTTAGTGACGACAGTTGGAAAACTAGGCCTAATTGTTAAATATTCATGTCTTTGTGTCTTTTATACAATTCTTGTGTATTATGTAATATGTAATGAAGGTGTATTTGACCACAGTGGTCCAATATAACATAAGAATATCAACTTTAGAATGTTTCAATTTGTTTGTTAAGTAGAATATTTGTACTCATTTTTTTAATATATTTTCCTGGTTTTAATTATTAACAGATTTCACTTTATATCAATTGTACTTTTTTCCAAACCTTCCAACTGTTTTCGTCATTGTGTTAAAGCATTTTTACAACGCTTTGCAATGTTTGACATCCTACCGAAAATATTTCTGGTCCACAAGAGCTGCAGTTTCTTCTTGTCAACAAAGGACCCCTGACCACTGCCAACCAAGGAACCCACACGTGCAGTAGGACGTCAGGGCAGGGAGGCATATGTTGAGAGGAGGACTTAGTATACTAGTGACATTTAGTGATTTTATTACCAAGAGAAAAATAATGAAAACAATAAGATGTAAAGAATGGTAGAGAACACCTGACTTACTTGAATAGTTGTTCCGATGGAACCAGAAATTAAGAAACAATAGCCCGAACAATCACACGAGAACACAAGAATTTAAGTGTTGGCTTAAAATTTGTGTCCACATATGACGATCAGCAGCAGAATCTCACCATAGAGGATAATATTATGAAGATAAACTATATTCCGTGACTCTCACCAGAAAGCCGCAGTGTCCCCAAATAACTCTTAATGTACACAAGAACCCCTAATATCAAATAAGAGTCAAAATATACCCCGTTACCACAAATGGGTGAAACCTAGTAGTGTTGCACGGGTTGCTAATGGGTATTAGATACAATCCAGGTTGAATTCGAGACAAACTCAGAACAATTTTACACTGGCTTGAATTCTACCAAAATCTAATAACACAACTCCTCTAACATCTCCCACAAGCCCTTAGGGCACTCTCCAATTGAAAACAGCAATTAAATCCAACAATTACATGAACTTGAGAACATGGATGGGCTTTATCATCATGTCTGCTAGATTATGTTTTGCCAATCTTCTTCACCTTAATTTGTTTCTAAGACATGATATCACTTATGAAGTAATACGTAACATCTATAAGTTTGGTTATTCATAATATAATGTGATTTTTGGTCTATATAGCCCTTAAACTATCGCTGTGAATAATGGTGGGAACATGCTCACCATGCAACCTCTCAACTAAGTACCTCCTTCACAGTTTCAGTCACAACCATATATTCTGCCTTTGTAGTAGATGATCCAACTGTAGCTTATAAAGTAGCCTCCCAACATATTGTGCAACAAGTGAGAAATACCCCCTCAACATGACACACGATCCACAATTGATTGAGGTAGGCAAAGGCACCCAATTAGAAGTACCAGATTTTAATGAGGACCAAGACAAATTTGATTCTATACTATTTTATGAAATAAATGATCCTATCTCTCCACTAGACATTGGAGAACAAAAACTTTCTATACAGCACATAGCTTCAGTAATTGACGAGTCTCTTGAACATGAGGATACACTCAACTTGTTCCATCATGTTGATTGTCCACAAAGGATTGATTTTACTGGTCTTAAAGACTTCGATTAGGTAGAGTTGAATATTTCAAGACAAACTATAGGTCGAGTTCTTTTTATTAGTGGAGGAGAATAATGCGAACTGTAGAAGACACAAGGGCTCAATTTTTTAACTTTATTCATCATAGTATTTTATTATTTTTATAATAAGTTTTCTTATAGTATCAAGTTTTTTTAATTATCAAAAAATTAGATAAATTTGAGTTAGGATATTTTTTATAAGATTTTTATCTCTTATGGTAGGTTATTAACCTATAAATAAGGCCTTTGATATTATAATCATTAGAGTCTATAAAGCACGGGTACTCCGAAAATGGTGCCGTACACGCACCGGGTACGGGTATGGCACCAGTACGTACCGGGTACTCCGAAAAAGTACCAGGTAATTTTCCAATTGTTGGGTATAGCACCGGTATGTTTTGGGTATGCCGTCAATACATTTTGGGCACATGAATAGATATGTTGGGACTTATAGTCTTATATGAAGTTTTTAAAAATTAAAGAGGTACTAGAGTAAATAATATGTTATCTCTTTTGATATAAAAATAAATTTAAGTCTTAAAAAACATGATTTAGATTTTTTAATTTAATAAAAATGTTAAAAATTTTAAATTTGTGTAAGAAATGCATCTTCTAATACTTTTTCTTAGGAATTGCGACAGTAGAAAACAACTTTCAACCAACATGATGGCATAGCAATTGTTGTCCAACTCAACAAGTATCGCCATTTACAGTCCCAACTAGCAATTGCCAAAAACACAGCCTTGGGCCAACAATATTAATATGATCTAACATTTGTTTTTTTCTCTCATAAGCTACAAATAATTGTGTATTTAGCATATATGTAATGTAATGCTAAAAGGTACAAATAAATAAATAAATTTACCATCGTACCACAGGCGTACCCATACCCTATGTTTTTAAATTTCATCGTAACAATGTACCCGTATCGTACCGTACCCGTACCCGTGCTTCATAGATCAAAGTTGATTAATAAAAAGTTACATTTTAAGATTGTGGCCTTGTGCTTGGATTGTGACTCTTTTGTGCTACCTTCTTCCATTTATTGTCCCTCCATGTGTTGGATCAGTAGGACAAGTGAACATTATCAATTTGACTACTATATGGAAGAACATTATCAACTGAACATTATCCATACCACTTTTGGAAGTTCACACTCAATGAAAGTGGAAGGAAATCGATTCACCAAGAAGTTGTGAAAACAGCTTTAGTTTACAACTATTTACCCAAATTGATATTCAATAACACAACCACCTTTACCCAAAAGAGCCTTATTCATGAGTTCAGCCACGTTCTATTAAGGTGCCTTCCTCACAATCTCATACCGCATAATCCCATCGATGCCCTCATCTTTGTAGAACTGTTCAAATTCATCATAATAAATTCTAAGCCATTAATTTTCTTCGTAGTTTGCTTCTCAATCACGACTTTTGTTGATGGTTGTTAATATTTCATTCTTCAGAATCAGTCTGTATTCCCAAATCGTTCTTGAAAAATCATCAATAAATGATACAAAATACAGAAACCACCTTCAGACTTTACCTGGGAGGAACCCCAAGAGTTGATAATAATCCCCTATACCCTTGATGCTACAGAAACTTGTACTAAACTTGCCCTTATACATCTTATCGTCGACACAATGCTCACAAAACTCCAACTTTTATGTTTCCTAACCACCAAGCAAACCATGTTAGCTTAACAGTGCCATTCCCATCTTACTTGCATGCCCAAGTCGCATTTAGCATAACCATGTAGTCAAAGTCTGATACAGAAGATGCAGAAAGGGTTGAAATCCTAAAACCATGCTACCCTGACTTGCACAAAGGATACCAACTACCG